>RJWJ010024618.1:0-24723 GCA_004363605.1 Indri indri | reverse complement strand
ACCTCAAACTCCTGGGCTCAAGCGATCCTCCTGCCTCAGCCTCCCAAGTAGCTGGGACTACAGGCATGCGCCACCATGCCCGGCTAATTTTTTCTATATATATATTTTTAGCTGTCCAATTAATTTCTTTCTATTTTTGGTAGAGACGGGGTCTCGCTCTTGCTCAGGCTGGTCTCGAACTCCTGAGCTCAGGACTATCTGCCCGCCTCGGCCTCCCAGAGTGCTAGGATTACAGGCGTGAGCCACCACGCCCGGCCGGAGGAGGGATCTTTTTTAAAGGGGTATGGGGTGACCTTGGCCGGGTATGGTGACTCAAGCCTGTAATCCTAGTACTTTGGGAGGCTGAGGCAGGAGGATCGCTTGAGCCCAAGGAGTTTGAGGTTGCTATGAGCTAGGCTGACACCACGGCACTCTAGCCTGGGCAACAGAGTGAGACTCTGTCTCAAAAGAAATAAAAATAAAATAAAAGGATACGGTGTTAAAATTTTTTTGGATGGATAGGCTGTTTATGCCTTTCCAATGTCAAAATATAAAAAGGTAGGCTGAAAAGTCCTTCTTAAACCCTAGTTTCCTATCCTCTCAGTTTCTATTCCCCAATAGATCATCACTGCTACTGCTACGAGTTTTTTATTTATCCTTCCAGATACATTGGATAATGTTGAACACATTGTTTGCAAATATCCTTGCAAGGTAAATTCCTAGATATTGTCTTGTTGGGTCAAATAACATATACATTTTAAATTTTGATAACTGCTGTCTAGTTGTCTTCTATAGATAATGTACAAATTTACATTCTCACTTAGGTATGAGGGAGCCTGTTTCTACCAGTGTGTATTATCATCATTTTGGATATTTGCCAGTCTGAGGGGAAAAATGGTATCTTAGTGGTTTTAATATGCATAAACCAGGTTAAAGTATTTTTTTAAATCTAAAAGTGCACATACAAATGGTTTTAAAAGTCAAACAGTATTATAAGGCTTATAATAACAACAACAAAAAAAGGAGTCTTCTGCTTTCTTCCCTCCCTCAACTCCCTATTCTAGCTTCCGTGGGTAATCATAAGTGTTTCTTCTGGTATTAACCTTCATATTTTTCAATAACAGGGTTATACTGATTTTTTAAAAATCTTTCAGTTTTATACATTCTTATTATGGATGATGATTTAGTTTTCTTACATTTTTTCTACCCTCCTCACTCATCCTCCTTTTTTCCTTGGTTCTGTTGATAGGTAGATTTTGTAACACTCTGTATTGTAAATTTAGAATAACCAACTCTAAGTACCTTTGTGTACAACCCAGTTAATCCTTTATTTGTTAGTGTGTCGGGTCCCTATAAAGCCTGCCAGTGTGAAAAATTCATGTACCCCAAGGCTTGAAAATCATACCCTTTGTATCTTTAGAGTACTTCAGACCATTCCAGTTTCTTAATTGCACACTGTCTAAATTTAATAAAGTTGCTATTCTAAAACTCTAATAATACCTATAATTATGGTCTGTTTCCAGTAACCCATAGTCTTGGCAAAGTTTCCATTTGTTTGTAAGGAAACTTATGTAATCTATGATTGGAACATTTCAAACACATCCTTCATTGTAGTTAATATCAGGGAATGTTTATTCAGTGGTTGTCAATAAGTGTTAGACATTGTTCTAAGAGCTGCATTTGTATGACCTCACTTAAACCATATAACAACCCTGTGAGGAAGACGCTAGCATTATTTGCATTTTACAGATGAAGAAAGTAAGACACAGAGAAGGTAAGTATTTTGCTTGAAGTCATTCAGCCAGGAAGTGGTGGGACTAGAATGAAACTCAGACATTCTGGCGTCAGAGCCTTCACTTATCCATTCTGCTACACGGCATCTGTAATAATGATATACTCAATGTCAGCAGAGCATGTGCTTTGGTTTGATATTCTCCTAGTAGTGATGGATTTGTTCCAACCCATCTATCTTTAGCATTTCCCATCTTTTTTTCCTGCAAATCACCAATTCCTGAAAATTTTATTTTGTTTTTTTTAATTATTTTTAAATTTTTTATTTCAGCATATTACGGGGATACAAATGTTTGGCGGGGGTTGGGTAACAGCCATCCTAGAGGGTGTGAGGTGATATCGTGGTTTTTTTTGTTTTGTTTTCTTAAGAGCCCTTGAGCTCTGCATCATTGTTATTTTGATTTGCATTTCTCTAATGATGAATGAAACTGAGCATCTTTTCATAGGCTTGTTGGCCATTTGTGTATCTTCTGTGGAGAAATGTCTATTCAATTCCTTTGCCCATTTGTCCATAGATAGACGTTTGGGTTGCTACTACCTGTTGGCTATTGTGAATAATGCTACAGTGAACATAGTTGTGCAAATATCTCTGAGACTCTGCTTTCATTTCTTTCACATTCAGAGCTAATTTTTATATGTGGTATGTGGTAGTACATATTCTTTTGTATGTGGATATTCAGTTGTCTCAGCACCATTTGAAAAGATTTTTCTTTCTCTGTTGAATTTTCTTGGCACCTTTGTTGAAAATAAATTGACTGTAAATGTGAGTGTTCCTGTCTCTACTGTTCAATTGTGTTCCATTGATCTATATGCCTATCCTTACTGGCAGTACCTTAAGGTGAATGTTGTTTTTTGAAGCATGAAAAGTCTTGAATTTTGATGAATTCCAGCTTATCAGTTTTTTTCTTTTATGAATTATATGGTTTGTGTTTTCAAAGAACTCTTTCACTAAAAAAAAAGAAAAAAAGATTTTTCTCTTTTTTTTTTTGTTTTTGTTTTGAGACAGGGTCTTTATCTGCTGCGTGGGTTAGAGTACAGTGAAATCATCATAGCTCACTGCAACCTCAAACTCCTGGGCTCAAGCAATCCTCCTGCCTCAACCTCCCAAGTAACTGGGACTACAGTTGTGTGCCACCACACACAACTGATTTTTCTATTTTTTTAATCAAGATGGGGTCTTGCTATCTTGCTCAGGCTGATCTTAAACTCCTGACCTTAAGTGTTGCTCCTGCCTTGGCCTTTAAAAGTGCTAGGATTATGGGCATGAGCCACTGCGCCTGGCCTCCCATGTTTTCTCTAGGAGTTTTACAGTTTTATTTTATTTTTTTCTCTTTTTTCTAATTAATGGCAAAGTAGTATGATGAACAATCATTTCCCTTGGTGGACAGTTCTGTTAAGGTTTTGGACAGCAATAGTATTTAATGGCAAGAAAATACTGCATATTTAAAGATGTATTCTAATATATCAACGTTTGTTAAACTTGTAAGCAAAAATGTTAAGTTCACATTTACAAAGTTATACAATTTAATCACTGTTGGAAGAAAATTTTTACAGCTTTTTTCTATTGGGAAAGTTAGTTTATGTCAGTACCACACTGTCTTCATGAATGTAGTTTTATAGTAAGTTTTGAAATCAGGTAGTGTAAGTCCTCGAAATTTCCAAAATTGTTTTGGCTATTCTGCTTTCTTTGTATTTCCATATAAATTTTAAGATCAGTTTGTCAATTTCTATACAAATACTTGATGGAATTTTGCATTGAATTTATGTATTAAATTGGGAAGAATGTGAATATTCTAATTCACAAACATGGAATGTCTCTTTATTTAGATCTTTAATTTCTCTCAGCAATGTTTTATAATTTTCAGTGTATGAGTCTTGTAGATCTGTTATATTTATTCCTAACTATTTAATTCTTGATGCTATTATGAATGTAATTGTTTTGTTAATTTTATTTTTTGATTGTTTATTACTAGTATATAGAAATAGAATTGATTTTTATGTATTGGTTTTGTTATTCTGTCTCACTGAACTAGTTTATTAGTCCTAGAAGTTATTTTGGGGGAGTGTGTGTGATTCATTAGGATTTTCTATATATGGGTCATGTCATCTTTGTTTTTTTTTTTTTTTTTTTAATTTCTTTTCTTTTTTTTTTGTAGAGATGGGGTCTTGCTATGTTACTCAGGCTGGTATCAAACTCTTGGCCTCAAGTGATCCTCCCACCTTGGCCTCCTAAATTGCTGCGATTACAGGTGTGAGCCACTGCACCTGGCTTCATCTTTGAATAAAGACATTTTACTTTTTCCTTTCCAATCTCAATGCCTTTAATTTTTTTTCTTTTTTTTTCCTTCTCTCTTATTGCACTGGCAAGACCTTTCAGTACTTGTCGAAAACAAGTGGTGAGGTTGGGCATTTTTGCTTTTTCCTCATCTAAGGGAGAAAATATTTGGTCTTTCACTATCATGTATATTCGTTGTAGATTTTCCATAAGTGACCTTTATAAAGGTGAGAACATTCTGCCACTTTTTTTTTTTTAACATGAAATCATATGGGGATTTAGTGAAATGCTTTTTCTTTGTCTATTGAGATTATCACATATATGGCTTAGGACATTTGTTTTATTGATGTGGTATGTTACATTAATTGGTTTTTGGATATTAAACCAATCTTACATTCCTGGGATAAGTCCCACTTAGTCATGGTATGTAATAGTTTTCTATGTTGTTGAATTTGGTTTGCTAGTATTTCGTTAATGATTTTTGCATCTATATTTATAAGGAATGTTGGCCTGTAGTTTTCTTGTGATGTCTTTGTCTGGTTGCAGTATAAGGGTAATATGGGCTGTTTTAATTTTCTGTTGCTGCTGTAACAAATCTCCACGAACTTAATGATTTAAAGCAACACTCATTTACCATCTCACAGTCTTTTTTCCCTCCCTTAGATATTATGGAAGAGTATATCATCTCAGTTTTTGTATGTCAGATGGTGGGCACAGTTTGACTCAGCTGCTTCTCTACAAGGCTGAAACTAAGGCAGGGCAATGTTTCTTTCAGAAGGCTCTAGTGAAGAATTCATTTTCAGGCTCTGGCAGACTATTGGCAGAATTCACTTCCATGCGGTTGTAGGACTGAGGTTCCTGTTTCCTTGCTGGCTGTTGGCCTGGGTTATCTACGCTCAACTTCTAGAGGCCATTTGCATTCCTGGCTTTGTGGCTCCCTTCAAAGTCAGTAACATCATCAGTTAGGTTCCTTTCATGCTTCAAATCTTCCTGACTTTTCCTTCCACCACATTTCTCTGATGCATCTTTCTGGGCTCCAGCCAGAGAAATGTCTCTCTTTTTTAAAGGTTCACGTGATAAGATTAGGCCCACCAGATAATCCAGGCTAATCTATGTATTTAAAGTCTGTGACCTTAATTACATTAGCAAAGCCCCTTCATAGCAGTACTTAGATTATGTTTGATTGAATAACTAGGGGACAGGAATCTTGGGGAGATATCTTTAGAATTCTGCCTACTACACAGGCATCATAGAATTAATTAGGGAATGTTCTTATGTTTTCTAAAAGGGTTTGTGGAGAATTCTATTATTTCTTCTTTAAATATTTGATAGACATGTCTGGCCTTGTGCTTTTATTTGTGGGGAGGTTTTTAAATTACTAAGTCAGTTTCTTTACTCACTGTAAGTCTGTTCAGAACTCCCCCTTTTAAGTCAATCTGGGTAATTTATGTCTTTCAAGGAATTTGTTCATTTTATCAGAGTCGTCAAATTTATTGACATAAATTGCTTATCGTATTTCTTCATAATCCCTTTCATTTTTTGGGGGTCTGTAATGATGTCCTTTCTTTTATTCCTAATTTTGGTAATTTGTGTCTTTATTAGGTTTGTCAATTTTGTAGATCTTTTTAAAAGAACCAACATTTAGTTTTATTGCTTTTCCCTCATGTTTCTCCATGTTCTCTTTTATTGATTCTGCTCTAATCTGTAGTATTTCCTCCCTTCTGCTTGCTTGGGATTTTATTAGCTCTTCTTTTTCTAATTCCTTAAATTGGAAGCTCAAGCTATAGGTGGAAGACCTTTCTTCTTTTGTACTGCAGATGATTTAAGCACCATTTTAGCTATATTCCATACATTTTGATATGTTGTGTTTTTATTTTCTTTCAGTTCAAAATGTTTTCTAATTTTCTTCGTGATTTTTTTTTTTTTTGAGCCACAGGTTATTTAGAAGTATGTTGTTTAGTTTTGAGATATTTAGAGATTTCCCATACTTCTTTCTGCTCTTGATTTTTAATTCTGTTGTTGGAGAACCTACTTCGTATGATTTCAATCCTTTTAAATATATTGAGAATTTCTTATGGCCTATCACATAGTTTGACAAACTTTTTCTATAAAGGGCCATATGGTAAATAATTTAGGCTTCATGGGACATTTGGTCTTTGCTACAACTACTCATTTCTGCTGTTGTAGTGCAGAAGCCACCCCTATGCATGATACGTAAATCAATGGATATGCTTGTGTTAGAATAAAATTTTATTTATAAAAATAGCCCGGCTGGATTTGGCCCTTGTGCCATAATTAGCTGACTCTTGGCCTAGTATATGATCTATCCTGGAAGATGTGTGCTTGAAATGAGTGTATATTGTTTTTTTATTGGATAGAGTATTCTTGCTGATTTTCTGTCTGGGTTATTAATTTTTTGGGGGAAAAGTTTTCAATTAGCAATAATCGAGCCTCAGATAAACCTCATGGGCTATGATACTGCCACTGCGAAAAGCTGGGTTATTAATTTTTGAGACTGAGATACTGACATCTTTATTATTATTGAACTCTTTATTCTTTCTGTCAGGTTTTGCTTCATGTATTTTAGGTCTTATCATTAGGTAGATATATATTTAAAATTGTTACATATTCCTGACATGACCCTTTTATCATAATGATATATCTCTTTGTCTCTAGTAATATTTTCTCTCTGAAGTCTATTTTGTCTGATATTAAGCTCTCTTATTATTACTGTTTGCATGATATATCTTTTCTTACCTGTTTATAGTCAGTCTCTCTGTGTCTGAATCTGTAGTGTATCTCTTGTAGGCAGCTTATAGTTGGATCTTATTTTTCCATCCAGTCTGACAATTTTTGCCTTTTGAGTGCAGTCTTTAATTCATTTATATTTAATGTAATTTATGATATAGTTAGATTTGCCTCTGCCATATTGGTATTTGTTTTTTTGTATGTCTCTTGTCTTTTCTGTTTGCTTGTTCCTCTTTTATTGCCTTATTTGTATTTAATAGATATTTTTTAATGCATGATTCTTCTGTTGTCATCTTTTGTTTTTGCTATTTTTGAGGGTTTTTTTTTTTAGTACTTGCTCTGGACATTACAATATTCATTTTAACTTATCACAGTCTATTTTAATTAAATTAATGGCAGTTTAATTCTGTAATATAGCTTTTCTTTTTCCTTGCCTTATGCAAATGTTGTCATATGTATTATAATCTGTATTTGTTATAAACCCAACAATACAGTATTATTACTGCTTTATGTAATCTTATATTTTTTAAAGAATTTAAGAGAAGAAAACTTTAAAATGTGTATTATTTGCTTTTCCAGGTGCTCTTCATTTCTTTGTGTGGATTCGGGTTACCGTGTGGTGTCATTTCCTTTTAGCCTGAAAGACTTCCTTTAGAATTTCTTGTGAGTCAGATTTGCAAGCACTGGATTCTCTGTAAGTCTTTGGGATGTCTTTATTTCACCTTTATTTTGAAAGATAGTTTTGCTGGATATCACATTCTTGCTTGACAATTTTTTCTTTCAGCATTTTGAGTATCATTTCACTGGCTTCCCTTGTTTCTGATGGGAAGTCAGCTGTTATATTGTTGCTTCCCTGTACATGATTAAGTTTTGTTTTTGTTTTTGTCCCTTTCAAGATTTCGTTTTTCTTTTTTTCCTAAGGATAAGGATTGCAGGCACAAGAATTTTCTGTTTTTAACTTTCATCATTTTCACTATGATATGTCTAGGTGTGGATCTCTTTGTGTGTATTACAGTTGTAATTCATTGAGCTTCCTGAGTCTGTAGATACATTTTAAAAAATAATAAGTTTGCATTGTTTGGGTCATTATTTTTGTCCTCTCACTTCACGTCTTCTAGAACCTCTGCTTTGTATATATTGGTACACTTGACATTGTTCCAGAGATCTCTGAGGCTCTGTTTTTCTTCATTGTTTTTTTTTCTCTGTCTTCGGATAATTTCTATTGCTCGTTCTTTAAGTTTATTGATTTATTTTCTTCTACTCTGGTATTCAACATCAGAATTTCTGTTTGGCTCTTTTAAAAAATAGTTTCTGTCTCTTCGTTAAGATTTTCTGTTTGTTTGAGGCATCGGCCTCATATTTTTCTTTAGTCCTTTAAAGAAAGAAATTTGAAGTCTTTGTGAAGTCAGGCATTTGGGCCTACTTAGGGACAATTTCAGTTTCCTTTTGTTGTTTTTTATCTCCTGGATTTGGGTCATACTTTTCTGCATCTTTGCATGTCTAATAATTTTTTGTTGAAACTGGATATTTTACATAATATATTGTAACAAGTTTGGTTTCTGGTTTTTTTCCCCTTCTGAGGGTTGTTGCTTTGTTACTGTTGTTTTTTTAGTAACTTGCCTTGACTAAATCTGTGAAATCTTTTTCTCACAGTGATATGTAGCTGCTAATGTCTCTCCTCAAATTTATTTATTTATTTGTTTGTTTGTTTATTTTTAAGAGACAGGGTCTTACTCTGTCGCCCAGGCTGGAGTGTAGTAGCATGATCCTAGCTTACTGTAGCCTCCAACTCCTAGACTCAAGTGATCCTCCTGTTCTCCTGATTCAGCTTTCCGAGTAGCTAGGACTACAGGCACGTGCTACCATGCCTGGCTAATTTTTTTTTTTTTTTTTTTTTTGAGACAGAGTCTCACTTTCTTGCCTGGGCTAGAGCGCCATGGCGTTAGCCTAGCTCACAGCAACCTCAAACTCCTAGGCTCAAGGGATTCTCCTGCCTCAGCCTCCCGGGTAGCTGGGACTACAGGCACACGCCACCGTGCCCGGCTAATTTTTTCTATTTTTAGTTGTTTGGCTAATTTCTTTCTATTTATAGTAGAGATGGGGTCTCGCTCTTGCTCAGGCTGGTCTGGAACTCCTGAGCTCAAGCAATCCTCCTGCCTCAGCCTCCCAGAGTGCTAGGATTATAGGCATGAGCCACCACACCTGGCCTGACTCTTTAAAAAAATTTTTTTGAGAGATGGGATCTTGCTGTGTTGTCCAGGCTGATCTAGAACTCCTGGGCTCAAGCTATCCTCTTGCCTCGGCCTCTCAAAGTGCTGAGATTACAGGTGGAGCCACTGCACCTGGCCTGTTTTTTTTCTGTTTTTTCTGTCACCTGGGCTAGAGTGCAGTGGTGTCATCATAGCTCACTACAACCTCAAACTCCTAGGCTCAAGTGATCCTCCTGCCTCAGCCTCCCGAGTAGCTGGGACTACAGGTGAGCACCACTACACCTGGCTAATTTTTCTATTTTTAGTAGAGACGGGGTCTTGCTCTTGCTCAGGCTGGTCTCAAACTCCTGGTCTCAAGCAATCCTCCCGCCTTGGCCTCTCAAAGTGCCAGGATTACAGGTGTGAGCCACTGTGCCTGGCCCCTGTTTTTCAATTAAAAAAATAAAAAAAATTTAAGTCTGGCTTGCTCAAGTTACACTTATGTCTGCTAGCCTCTGGTCAGTTAATGATTGGTCAAATGTACTAAAACACCTTAGCCAGTAAAGTTTCCAACCTTGCCTGTAGATCTTTTTGTGTATTGGAACCGCTTTCAAAGTTTAGATATTTTAAAAGTCTGCTTTAACAGTTACTTTCCACTGGGCTCTCTCATGTCTTTTCTGCCTCTCTCTGTACACAGGCTTATGATCAGCCAGAGATGTTTGGGTAGTTTGGACCCACTCCAGTATCTCTGTCATGAATGCGTGGAGCACTTGTTAAGGTCCCCTATAGTCTCGTTTCTGGATTTCGCTTTTAAATTTCTGTCTAGTCGCTGGTCTATTTCTTGTACCAACTATGACAGTAACCTCAGGTTTGCTGAGCCTTGGTCTTGCTTATTTGCCATCAAGAATGCAAAGTGCTATGCTATGGGTGTGGAATTTTTCTGTGCTTTGCTTCAAATCAAGTCAGTCCCTTCCTCCGTGAAACTGCTGGTTTTCATGGCTTTCCACTGGGACCTAGGGGTGTGTGATAGGAGCAGCCCCAGGCAATAGTGCCACAGACTCCCCCTGTGCCTATCCCAGGTTCAGTAGTTTCTGGTGAATAACCACAGAGAAGGTAACTTTTGAAAAAAGACCTGAAGGAGATGAGGAAGTATTCCATGTAGATATCTAAGGGAAGAACATTATGGGCAGAGAGATCCTAAGGAGAGAACATACGTGGAGTATAAAATGGACGATAATGAGACCAGTGTCTCTCAGTGAAGTACTTGAGGTGAGAGGATATCGGGAGGTCAGAGAGGTAAAGGGAGGATGGGGGCAGGGCATTAGAACAGATAGGACCAGTTAGGCCACTGTAAGGACTTTGGCTTTTATTCTTAATGAAATGGGAAGCTGCTGGAGGGCTTTGAGCAGCAGAGTTGGGACATAATCTGTTTTATAATTTTAAAAGCAGCTGAAGTGAAATAGAAGCAGGAGAGTGGCAGAAGACTTGGGATGCCAGTTAGGAGGCTATTATAATACTGATCACGGCAGTGTAGGTGAGAGATGGTTGTGACCTAGGCAAGAGGGGAGGGGTAGCTGTGGAGGTAATGAGAAGTGGTCCAGTTCTGGATGTATGTTTTAAAGGTAGAACAGGTGGGATTTTTTTCTGATGGATTGGAGGTGGTGGGGAGTGAACAGGTTCAGGTCTTTCTTATTTCAAGGGAATTTTCTCGTATATTGTCTGTGAATGCTTTTTCTGTTCCCTTTATTGAGTCCTATAATTTTTGAGTCCCTATATTGATTCCAGTTATCCTTAGATTGTATCATTTTTTGTGCTCTAATATTATCTTCTAGTTGCTTTTAATCTGTTTCTTTTTCTTCTGAAGGCTTTCCTTCATTCCATTCACTCTGTTTTCATCTGTGTCTATTCTGCTTCTTGCTATTTCTGACTTCTTAATGGTGTTTTTTCAGTTTTTCTTTAACTTCGCAATTTGCTTTCTTTTCATTCTGTTTTTATCATCTGTTTTCTAGCTTTTGTTTTATTGACTTCAAATTCTTTTTTTTTTTTTCTTGAGACAGAGTCTTGCTCTGTTGCCTGGGCTAGAGTGCCAGCGTGGTGTCAGCCTAGCTCACAGCAACCTCAAACTCCTGGGCCCAAGCGATCCTCCTGCCTCAGCCTCCCGAGCAGCTGGGACTACAGGCATGAGCCACCCACCATGCCCGGCTAATTTTTTCTATATATTTTTTAGTTGTCCAGCTAATTTCTTTCTATTTTTAGTAAAGACGGGGTCTCACTCTTGCTCAAGATGGTTTTCAGCTCCTGACCTTGAGCGATCCTCCTGCCTTAGCCTCCCAGAGTGCTAGGATTAAAGGTGTGAACCCGCGCTGGCCTGAATTCAAATTCTTATTTGAAGCATTCAAATAAGTATTCAAGGGGGAATCTGATTTTGGTTTGAGGGTTATATTATTTTACAGATCGGATTCTCTGTCTGTTGCATGGTAATTCTCTCTCATTGTCTTTCTCTTTTGTTACAGTAGGTTTAATAGTTCCTGTGTCATATTTTTTCTTTTAATATGGGACGCTTCACGAATTTGCATGTTGTCCTTATGCAAGGGCCATGCTAATTTTTTCGGTATCATTCCAGTTTTGGTAAATGTGCTGCTGAAGTGAGCACTGCTGTGTCATTTTTAATCTTTTCTCTGTTGTGTGTGAGCAGCTTTGGTGACACCTTTTGTTTGTAGCTACAGAGTATAGATGAAATACCCTTGATATGTTTACAAACTTATTTGAGTCCTGTCTTCCTCATTCCTGCTCATGGACTATGGTTAGTTGTTGATTGTTGTTTTCATCTTCTTTTTCTTTTTGAGATGAGGTCTGGTCTGGCTTTGTTGCCTAGGGTGGTCTTGAACTGCTGGGCTCAAGTGATCCTCCTGAGTCAGCATTCTGAGTAGCTGGGACTACAGTTGCGAGCCACAGCACCGGTTTCTTTAAGCTGAAGAGGCAAAGGTCATGACAGCTTGCCACTGAAGAATTCAATTCTTTTTGGTGGATCTGAATTCTGTTCTTTTTTTTTCTAAAATCTATTAAATGGGCCCTATCAAGCTCACTCTATCCAGGGGTAGATTTCATGTATTTCCATAGCCTTTGGCTGGTTCTCCCAACTTGCCTCAATATTCTGGAAGATCATGAGCCTCAGATATTTTTCCTGCTTTTCCTGAGGTCCCACTGTGGTTTGCAGAGGTTTTTTCTCTTGGTGGAATATATTTTTTAAACTTTTGCAGGATTACCAACTTAACCCTTCCTTCTCCTCTTTTCAATTTGCAAAGTATTTCATATAAGGCTACTTTCCTTTCCTTCTTGCATTGCATCTTGTAAAATGTTTTTCCTGTCAGATATAAGAGTTCTATAATTCTCATAATGCTTTCTGTACCCAGAAATCTTGGGCATGTATCTTTAAAATGTTTAGTAATAAGGAAAATATAACATTTGTATCTTTGTAACTTAGAGAAACTTCCTGTAGTATTGACTAATTAATTTCATTTTATTTTTTCAATTTTCCATATTAAAATTCCTTTGCACTCTCTCCATTGGCATCCCCCCACCTCCCCACTCCCGCCCAAGTTTCTTACAGCAGTATTTGAACTGGGAAGCCTGAGGAGAGGTTAGATAGAGGAAATTCTAGAGGAAGAGAGGAGACCCTTGATTTGGAAGGGAAGATCAGGTGGCAAGAAAGACCTTAGGGAGTGGTAAGAGGTATTATTTTCAATTGTGAAGCAGAGATGAGGATGAGGTATTTGAGATAGATACAGAAGATAAGAAGACTAAGAAAGCATGCTTTCTAAACTAAGAAGATAATCTGATTCTAAGACTAAATTTTCTTAAGGAGAAAAATACTGCTTTTCAACAGCTGTATTCTTTCTAGAGTACTTAAAAAAAAAACCCTAGTTTTGTTTAGAGAAATACAAAGTAAACCCTGTGGATATCACTCAGAAATTTTGTATAAATAGCCATTATTATAATAGTGAATATGTGTTTGTGTTTTTCCCTCTAGAATCTCCCTGGAAAAAGAGACATGAATGTATGCAATGATACTTCCTGACAAGAAGTTGATACCAGAGAAGGAAAGCAGATTAACAGCTAGTGAGCAGAATTTCGAACAACCAGGATTTTGTATTTATCACTTCTAACTACAGACTTCTGTTGCCCATTTAAATCAGAGATACCTGCACTCAGAACTACAAAGCAAAAGGATACTTTTCTTCCGTATTTTTTGAGATCAAAGATACTGCAATGTCTAGGAAACAAAGCCAGAAGGGTAAGATTACATGTGGACATAAATTGTTAAAAGTGTAGTTGTAGAGCAATGATACCCAATTATATCTATATACATAAAAACTGTCCTAATAATGTATTTTGAATGATTTTACAAGCATTCATGGATATTAGATTATAGCTTTGTGTATTACTAGTCTGGAAATTAATTTGTATAACAATTGCTTTTCTACTCATACAAACATCAAATTGTAGTATACTTACAGGAAAGCAAAATGCATCTTGGAGATGCATATTTGGAGAGTGAACATGTGTGAGGGAGATGTGGTAGGAGATAACTTACTACAGGGTATTCTATATCCTTTGAGTTGACATTTCACTGGAGAAAGGAAATGGAGCAAGAGTAAATGCTTCTGGTTTTTGTTTCCTTCTTTAGCTTTCCTTCCGGGACTGTTACTCTAGCTTCTTATCTAAAGTAAAATACAAGGTGCAGAGAAAGTCAGGAAGTATCAAGAGTAGTTGTAAAGAGGGGAAGGGCAACAAAGGCTCTGTAATACCTTTTCAACTTTCCTAGAATAGCTGCAAAAATTTAAAGGGACAAATTTAACAATAGAACTAGAACTGTTATATGTTATTGTAATATATTTATTAAAACAATGACTGTAGGTATCCTGGCTTTTCCCTCCTCATTCGATTTAATTTTCTATTTAAAGTCGATGTTCTTTAATTCAAAACAAAGCTCCATAGATCTAGGTCTCACATGTTAAATTTCATGGAAACATTTTTAAACTTCATTTTGACTTGACAGTTCAAAAACCTCATAAGAGAATAATATATCAGAGCTGCTTGTGGTTTTGAAAGCTGTAGTTCCATTGTATTGTATTTTCTTCATGTAGACTTACTGTATGAAGAAAATCTGAGCTCTAAGGAATGGCTAGATTACTGAAGGAGCTGAATTATTTATGGAAAGAGGTTTATAAATTGCAAAATTTTTTATAACCTAAGTTTGTTTTTTCTTAGTCATCATAATTGTTTGTTTTTTTCCCAGTAATGCTTGAAACATTGAGCATCTGTTTTCCTCCTGCAAATGAGAAATACTGTAATAAAAATAGGACTCTGGACTTGAAAATAAAATAATTTCATCTAAAAAGTTTAGCATTTAATTTTTCCTGAAAAAGTTAGCTTCAGCAGATTGCTTCGATCTCTTTAAAACTGTAATCTTTATTTCATGTCTGTTTTGCCAGACCCATAAAAAAAGTATCATTACTTTTTGTAATTGGTTAATTACTATAAATGAACTTAAATTTTAGACCACATGATAGGCATTAAGTGCTTACTAATTTTGGTTAAACTCAGCCCATGTTTACACTTAGTTGGAAAGAAAATAAAGTTCTCATGTTAGGACTTTGTCTGAAACAAATCTATCCATACAATGATTTACATGTCTGATATTTGATCCAAAAAAGTGTAAAATATTACAAAATTTTATCTCATTTGTTGATTTATACATTTAAATTTTCATTGTTTGGGGTTTTATTAGTTCAAATAATCTATAATTATACTGATTTTATCATCCACTTAGTAGTTTTTGTTCTCTAGAGGCATCTCCTTTACAGTCATTTTGTAATGAGTTATGATTTTATTCCACAATAGACGATGTTTCTGTATTTTCCATTTGTCAATAATACTTGTAAATTTCTTATTTAATGAAATATTTAGAGAAGTTAAACTTGAATAGCTTAAATTAAGTCAGTTTCAATTACAGCTATTGATTGCTCCAAGCCTTTTAGACATTACCTAACAGAAGTCAGGTAGCTCAGTGCTTCTCAAAGTGTGGGCCAGAGACTAGTGCCTGTCTGTGAGCTGGCGAAATATATAGAAATGGAGAGTGTTTAGAAGCTCTTTTGTAGCGATTTGACAATGCTACAACATCTAAGCCCTTTTTAAAGAAGCTTTATTGAGGTATAATTGAAATACCATAAAATTCACCCATTATAACTATATAATTTGATTATTTTTAGTAAATTTATGCACTTTATGCACCGTCACCACAATCCTGTTTTAAAATATGTTCCTTATCCCCAAAAATTCTCTTCCCTGTTTGTGACCAATTCCTGTTCCTACCGTAGCACCAGGTAAACACACCTATCTTTCTGTCTCTTTAGTTTTGCCTTTTCTAAAAATTTCATATACATAAATTAATATAGTATAGTTTTTATATCTGGCTTCTTTCACTTAGTGGAATGTTTTTGAGGTTCCTCCATGTTGTTGAATGTATTCGTAGTTTTCTCCTTTTTATTACTGAGTAGTATTATGGCTATATCCCATTTTACTTATCCATTTACCAGTTGCTATTCATTTGGATTGTTTGTGCCATTATGAATAATTATAAATTATGTACATTTGCTTACAAGTCTTTGTGTGGACATATGTTTGCATTTCTCTTGTGGAAATACCTAGGAGTGAAATTGTTTAACTTTTAGAAACTGCCAACCTGTTTTCTGAAGCGGCTATACCATTTTATAATCCCACCAGCAATGTATGAGGGTTTCAGATTCTCCACATCTTTCCCAATACTTGGTATGATCAATTTTTTTTATTGTAACTATTAATATTTTAATAGCTGTGTAATGGTATCTCATTATGATTTTTTTTTTTTTGAGACAGAGTCTTGCTCTGTTGCCCAGGCTAGAGTGCCGTGGTGTTAGCCTAGCTCACAGTAACCTCAAACTTCTGAGCTCAAGTGATCCTTCTGCCTCAGCCTCTCAAGTAGCTAGGACTACAGGTGCACGCCACCATGCCCAGCTAATTTTTTCTATTTTTCGTTGCTTAGCTAATTTTTTTCTATTTTTTAGAAGGGACGGGGGTCTCACTCTCGCTGAGGCTGGTCTCGAACTCCTGACAGGCAATCCTCCTGCCTCAGCCTCCCAGAGTGCTAGGATTACAGGTGTGAGCCACCTCTCCCAGCCCTCATTATGGTTTTGATTTGCACTTCCGTAGTAACTAATGATGTTGACCACCTTTTCATGTGATTATTGGCCATTTGTGTATCTTTTCTGGTGAAATGCCTATTCAAATTCTTTTTTTTTTTTTTTTTTATTTCAGGGTATTGTGAGGGTACAAACATTAGGGTTACACTTTATGTCTTTGCCTCACCCAAGTGCGGGTTTAAGGCATGCCCTTCCCCCTATTCAAATTCTTTACTCATTTTTAAAATTGGAGTCATACTGAGTTGTAAGAGTTCTTTATGTATTCTGGATACAAGTCCCTTATCAGGTACTTGATTTGTAAATATGTTCTCCCAGTCTGTGGCTTGTCTTTTAATATTTTTTAATGGTATCTTCTAAAGAGTGAATTTTTTTTTTTTTTAAATAAAATAGAGATGGGGTCTCATCATATTGCCTAGGCTTGTCTTGAACTCTTGGGCTCAAGAAATCCTCCTGCCTTGGCCTCCTAAAGTGCTGGGATTACAGAAGTGAGCCACAAGGGTGAATGTTTTCAGTTTTGATAAAGCCCAGTTTATCTTTTTTGTTTTTTTATGGATTATGCTTTTGGTATAATGTCTAAGAATTCTCTGCCTAACTCAGAGTTACAAAGATTTTTTCCCAGGATTTTTACAGTTTTATCACATGCATTTAAAAGTCTGTGATCCTTTTTGAGTTAGTTTTTATGTGAGGTATAGTTTACTTTTTTGCATATGAATGTCCAGTTGTTACGGCCCCTTTTGTTGAGGAGACTGTCTATTCCCCCTTGAATTGCCTTGACACCTTTGTTGAAAATTAGTTGACAGTAAATGTGAAGATTTTTTTCTGGACTCTATTCTGTTACATTGATGTATATGTCTTTTTTTTTTTTTTTTGAGACAGGTCTCACTCTGTTGCCCATGGTAGAGTGCCATGGCATTAGCCTAGGTCACAGCAACTTTAAACTCCTGGGCTCAAGCGATCTTCCTGCCTCAGCCTCCTGAGTACCTGGAACTGCAGGCTGCAGGCGTGCGCCACCGTGTCCAGCTAATTTTTTCTATTTTTAGTTGCCTGGCTAATTTCTTTCTATTTTTAGTAGAGATGGGTCTCTATCTTGCTGAAGCTAGTCTTGAATTCCTGACCTCAAGAGATTCTCCTGCCGCCTCCTCCCAGAGTGCTAGGATTACAGTTGTGAGCCACCACATCCGGCCTGATGTATATGTCTGTCTTTATGCTAGTACACTGTCTTGATTACTATGACTTTATAGTAAGTATAGTATAATAAGTAAGGAAGATAAATCTTCCAACTTTTTTCCCCCAAAACTTTTTTGTCTATTTTAGTTCCTTTACATTTCCATATAAAGTTTATAATCAGATTTTCAATTCCTACCAGGAGATCTGCTTGGAATCTGATAGGGATTACATTGAATCAATAGGTCAATCTATGAAGAATTGTCATCTTAACAATGTGGAGTCTTCCAGTCCATGAACTTAATATATTTCTATATTTATTTAGATTGTAATTTTTCTTAGCAATGTTTTATAGATTTAAGTTTACAGATCTATACTTCTTTTGTTAAGTTTATTCCTAAGTAAGTTATTCTTTTTGATGCTGTTTAAATGGAATGTAGGTACATTTGATTTTTGTTGTTAAGCCCACTTATTAATTCCTAGTAGTTTTTTTGGTAGATAACTTAGATTTTCCATATATAAGATCATGTCCTCTGTGAATAAATTTTGTTTTCCTCTTCTTTTCCTTCTGGATGACTGTAGTTTTTTTTTCTTACCTTATTGCATTGCTTGAACCTCTGGTACTGCAGTCCCCAACCCCCGGACTATGGACCAGTATTGATCTGTGGCTTGTTAGGAACCGGGCCACACAGCAGGAGGTGAGCCTGAAGTTTCCTCCGTATTTACAACTGCTCCCTGTCACTTGTCACTTGCATCACCACATAAGCTCCTCCTCCTGTCAGATCAGCAGCTGCATTAGATTCTCATAGGAGTGTGAACCCTACTATAAACTGTGCATGCATGGGATCTAGGTTGCATGCTCCTTATGGGAATCTAATGCCTGATGATCTGAGGTGGAGCTGAGGCAGGGATGCTAGCACTGGGGAGTGGCTGCAAATACAGATTATCATTAGCGGAGAGGTTTGACTGTACAATAAATGTAATGCACTTGAATCATCCCGAAACCATCTACATCATTGTCCCCCATCCGTGGAAAAATTATCTTCCATGAAACTGGTCCCTGGTACCAAAAAGGTTGGGGACTGCTGCTCTAGTATATTGTTGTTGCAAAGTGTGAGAAGAGACATCTTTGCCTTGTTTCCAGTCCTGGGGAAAAACATTTAGTCTTTAACCATTAAGTGTGATGTTATCTGTGGGTTTTTCACGGATTCCCTTTACGAGCTTGAGGAAGTCCTTTCTATTCCTAGTTGCTGAGTTTTTACATGAATGGGTGTGGGGATTTTGCCCCCTGGAAAGGATATTTGGCAATGTCTGGAAACATTTTTGGTGATCACATGGGAGCTCAGGAGCAGGGTGCTACTGATATTTAGTGGGTAGAGATGTAGGCTGCTGTAAACATCCTACAGTGCAAAGGGTAGTCCTTCACAACAAAGAATTGCTCAGCATAAAATGTCAATACTGCTGAAGTTAAGAAACCTGGTCTATTGATAGGATTATGTGGTTTTGTCCTTTGTTAATATAGAGTATTACATTACTTAATTTTCAGATGTTAAACAAATCCTGCTTTCTTTGTATAAATTCCACATATACCGTCATGGTGTATAATCCTTTTTTTTATTTGCTAATATTTTGTTATAGATTTTTACACCTGTATTCATGAGTGATGTTGATATGTAGTTTTCTGATCTTGTAATATGTTTGTTTACCATATGCTCTGTCCTCAGAGAATGTGCTATGTGTGCTTAAAAAGAATGTGTATTGATCTGTTGTTGGGTCGAGTGTTCTATATATGTCAGTTAGGTCAAGTTGGGTGATCATGATTTTCAAATTGTCTGTATCCTTACTGATTTTCTGAATAGTTGTCCTGTCATTTACTAAGAGAAAAGTATTAAAATCTTCAGCTCTAATGGTTGAATTCTGTATTTTCCATTTGAATTCTGTCAGTGTTTAACTCACATATTTTGGGGCTCTGTTATCAAGTGCATATATATTTATAATTGTTATATCTTGTTGACATATTGTTTTGTTTTTGTTTTCTTTGGGGGTCAGGGTCTTGCTCTGTCAGCCCAGGCTGGAATGCAGTGGCTTGATCATAGCTCACTGCGGCCTGGATCTCCTGGGCTCAAGCCATCCTTCTGCCTCAGCCTCCTGGATAGCTGGGACTATAGTTGCATGTCATTACTCCTGGCTAATTTTTCTTATTTTTTGCATAGACAGAGCCTCACTACGTTGCTTACGCTGTTCTCAAATTCCTGGCCTCAAGTAATCCTCCCACCTTGGCCACTCAAAGTGCTAGGATTATAGGTGTGAGCTACCATGCCTGGACTGATAATTTTTTAAAAATATGTAACACTTTACAAATTTATGTGTCATCTTTGTCAGGGGCCATGCTCTTCTTCTCTGTATTATTCCAATTGAGTATATGTACTGCTGAAGCAAGAACAGATACATTGATTTTTAAATCATTATGAAATGCCTCTCTTTGTCTCTAATATTTCTTTAAAGGTTTTTGTTTCTAATTTTCTTTTTTTGTAAGACATAGGATGGTTGCTTTGTTGCCCAGGCTGGACTTAAACTCTTGGGCTGAAGAGATCCTCCAGCCTCAGCCTCCCAAGTAGCTGGGACTATAGACTCATGTGACTGTGGCCCAGCTTTTTAAAGTTTTAAGTTTTCTAGTAATACGGCTGCTCCCGCTCTCTCATGGTTACTGTTTGCAGGGAATATCTTTTTCATCCTTTTGCTTTCAGTCTATTTGTGTCTTTGAATCTAAGGTGTGTCTTTTGTAGGCACCATATGGTTGGATCTTGCTTTTTTATCCAATCTGAGAAATCTACCTTTTGATTATTTAGTCCATTGACATTTAATGTAATTATTGTATGGCTGGGTTGATTCCTGCTACTTGCTGTTTTCTACATCTCATTTTTTTTTGTTTGTGTGTTTCTCCTTTATTGCCTTCTTTTGTGTTAAAATATCTATATTATATTTCATGTACTATAAAATGTATGTGTGTGTACATGTACTATAAAATGTGTGTGTGTGTGTGTGTGTGTGTGTGTGTGTGTGTATGTGTCCTAAATATATATCTAGTTTACTATTTTAAGTCCGTGATTTTTTTGGGGGTGGGGAGGGGACAGAGTCTCACTCTGTTGCCTGGGCTACAGTGCCGTGGTGTTAGCCTAGCTTGCAGCAACCTCATACTCCTGGGCTCAGGCGTCCTCCTGCCTCAGCCTCCCAAGTAGCTGGAACTATAGGAACATGCCACTGTGCCCAGCTAATTTTTTCTATTTTTAGTAGAGAGAGGGTCTTGCTCTTGCTCATGCTGGTCTCGAACTCTTGACCTTAAGCAATCCTCCCACCTCAGCCTCCCAGAGTGCTACAATTACAGGTGTGAGCCACCTCGCCAGGCCAGTCCTAGATTTTTTTAAAGCTATTTTTAAATAGTTAATTTATTAGTGGTTTCTCTAGGGATTGCAATATCATCTTTAACTTATCACAGTCTACTTCAGGCTAATACTGACTTAATTCTAATAAAATATAGCAACTTTATTCCAATATAGCCTCATTTCTTCCCTCCCTCTTTTATAGTAGGATTTTCGTGTATGTTACATCTGTATATGTTATAACCTCCACAATATACTGTTATAATTATTGCTTTAAACAATCTGTGTTTTTTTGAAGAAATGAGAAGAAAAGAAAAAAAGTACACACAGAGTCTCTTATGTTTACCAGTTTAAGTGCTCTTTATTCCTTCCTCTGAATTTGAGTTACTGTCTGGTTTATTTCCTTTTGGCCTGAAGAATTTCCTTTAGTATATCTCATAGGGAAAACCTGACCGCAATGGACTCTTTCAGGCTTTGTTTACTGGGATGTCTTTATTTCCCCTTCACTTTTTGAAGGATAGCTTTGCTGGATGTAGAATTCCTCACTGACAATTTTTTCTTTCAGCACTTAGAATATGCCATTCCACTGACTATGTCATGTTGTTGTTCCCGTTTGTAATGAGTCATTTTTCTCTTGTTGCTGTCAATATTTTCTCTTCATCTTTAGCAGTTTGACTCTGATGCATCAATGGATCTCTTGGGAATTTTATCAAATGTTGGCCATTATTTCTGAAAAAAATTTTTTTCTGTACTTTTTCTTCTCCTTCTTAAAATCCTGTTACACATATTTTGGTAAGCTTGATGTTCCCTCACAGGTGACTGAGGCTATGTTCATTTTTCTTCTATGTTTCTTTTTTTCCCTCTGCTCTTCAGATTGTTTAATTCTGCTGATCTCTTTTCAGGTTCACTGATTCTTCTGCCATTTTAGATCTGCTGTTAAGTTTATCTAGTGCATTTTTCATTTGAGTTTTGTATTTTTAATTAGAATTTCCTTTTTTAAAATAGTTTCTCTATTTTCTTTTAATTCTTTGAAATAATTTTCTTTAATTATTTAAAATAGTTTCCTTTAATTCTTTGAACAAATCTATACTAGTTGTTTTGAAGTCTTTGTTAAGTCCACCAACTAGGCCCACTCATAGTTTCTATTGACTGGTGTTTCGAGTTTTTTCCCATGTATGAGTCTTTCTTTTCTTTCTTTTTCCTTCCTTCCTTCCCTCCAAAAGTAGATAGTTTAGATAATATATTGTATTAACTCTAGATTCTCATTTTATTTTCTGAGAGTGTTTGAAAATAATTTGTCTGAACTAAAACTGAGGAATCTTTCTTCCCCATGCGTACAGCCGGTCTTACCTAATGCTTTAGCAGTTCCTCGATAATTTGTTGTCTGCCTTTGGTTGATTTCCAGAATCCTGAAATGGTTGTTTTTGACAGTTTTGTTCATTTTTATACTTGTGTTTTAAGGAGAGGGACTTGCCAACCTGTTGACACCACCTTCATCCTCAAGCTTGGTTTTACTGTACTTTATGAAAGCATTGGTCCTCAAAGGATTAAAAATTAAAATAAAAGGCCGGGCGCAGTGGCTCACGCCTGTAATCCTAGCACTCTGGGAGGCTGAGATGGGAGGATTGCTTGAGCTTAGGAGTTTGAGAGCAGCCTGAGCAAGAGTGTGACCTCATCTCTACTAAAAATAGAAAAATCAGCCAGGTGTGGTGGTGCATGCTTATCGTCCCAGCTACTCCGGAAGCTGAGGCAGGAGGATCACTTGAGCCCAGGAGTTTGAGATTGCACTGAGCTACAATGACACCACTGTACTCTAGTTGGGGCAAGACTCTGTCTCAAAAAATAAATAAATAAATAAAGAAGCTCATCTTTGATGATGGGGACCGTTTAAGGAAGAAAAGGATGCTATTAACAAAAAGCTTGTGTGACAACAAAGAAACAAACTGGTCGTCAGTCTGTAAGATAAAAAGAGAGGCCCCAGGGAACCAGCTCTCAGAGAAATGTTGAAACAAAAGGACAGCATGAACAACTACAAAAGCACAGAGACTGTATAGAAAAAAAGAAATTAAAATAACAAAATAACAACTAGTCCTTCACCATAGTTTGAATAACACTGAATTAAATAATGGCAAGAGTGGGCAGGTCCTTAGACCCTAAGGAGTCTACTTGTTCATGTGGCTTACTAGTTAACTAGGTAAAAGTATTTGCTAAAAATCTCCTGCAGGCCTTACCCTTGGATTATGTGTACTGTTTGTTGAGCAACCAGATGTCAAAAATCATGAGATAAATAAAAGAATTCTTGAATATTTGAATATCCAAGGCAAATATTTGAGAACCTATTTATGGCATGAATTTATAGCAGGATAGACATGTATAACTTTTTATCTTTTCCTGACTGATCTCTGAATCCAGCACTGGATAAAAGAAAGCAGACTATGGGGTCATCCAAGGTTAGCAGTAGGCTTGTTTGTGATTCCCACAGATTGCTAATGCATCTTATATCATTCTAATTTTCTTTATTTCTTTTATTTTTTTGAGATAGGGTCTCACTCTGTCATCCCGGAGTGCAGTGGCGTGATCATAGCTCACTGCAGCCTCAAACTTCCTGCCTCAGCCTCCCGAGTAGCTGGGACTACAAGCCTATGCCACCATGCCCAGCTAATTTTTAAATTTTTTGTAGAGGTGGGGTCTCTCTGTGTTGCTCTAATTTTCTTTCTAAATAGCCTCTTGAGAAGGATGAAATTAAGCCATTATAATTTTTTTATATTTTGGAAGTCCTGATTTTGTCAGATGATCTTTGTCTCTCAAATCTGACTGTATATCAGAATCATCCTGGAAATAAAAAAAATAATTTTTGCATCACTCTCCCCGGGGATGGTACACTAGACTTTTTAACAGTCAGGGTTGCTAATATTGTCCTAGACATAAAATTGTGTTTGCCTGTTTAATGTCTAATTCTGTTTATCAAGTTACAATGATAAGAGCAAATTCACAAGTAGGGTACTTTTTTCGTCGACTTCATCTGGCATTTTAAGTTTAATTCTCTCTCCTCTTTTCCCCCCTCATAAAACTATTCAGCTACAAAACATTTTCACACTTGTTATTTAAATCTCTGCAACATTGAAACAGCTAACTTGATTTTCATGGTTGATCTTGCATGAATGTCCTATAGTACTGTGCTATTGCTTAATTCTTTCTCTACTTTCTGTCTTGTAAGGGCTACCTAGATGTTTCCCTCCTCTTCTTCTCCATCTTTTTAGTCTTTGGCAATGAAAAAAATTCTCCATGTTGGTTTTCCCCCTTTTAAATAATCATTAGGGTGAGTCCTTATATCTTTGATGATGTCTTTCCTTCATTTGCTTCATAATTACACAGATGCCATTGAGATCTCATTTTAAGTCTTTTTAAAAGTAAATGACTCGCAGCTGGGTGCAGTGGCTCATGCCTGTAATCCTAGCTCTCTGGGGGGCCAAGGCGGGCGGATTGCTCAAGGTTGGGAGTTCGAGACTAGCCTGAGCAAGAGCAAGACCCTGTCTCTACTAAAAATAGAAAGAAATTAGCTGGACAACTAAAAATATATATATAGAAAAGATTAGCCAGGCATGGTGGCGCATGCCTGTAGTCCCAGCTACTCGGGAGGCTGAGGCAGGAGGATGGCTTGAGTCCAGGAGTTTGAGGTTGCTGTGAGCTAGGCTGACGCCCCAGCACTCTAGCCAGGGCAACAGAGCCCAGACTCTGTCTCAAAAAAAAAAAAAAAAAAAAAAGTAAATGACTTGCAATGATTTTGTTCTCCAATATATTTTAGAGTTTTTTTCTTGCCACGTAATTTTGCTGAGTTATAGAACTTTTGAGAACTATGGTAACGTGGTATAATTATTTTTAATAAATGCATTCGAAAGTAATCATAAGTCTACTTCTTTCTTTTTGAAGTTCTATGACCATTTGATTTTCATACA
>RJWJ010024617.1:0-24671 GCA_004363605.1 Indri indri | reverse complement strand
CTGCTGGGGTTTTCTGGGTGAGTAGTGTAGTGATGGGGGCCTGACTCAGGGTGGTGGCAATGGAATTGGGGCAGGATGAACTGTGGTTGCCTGGGAGAGATTAAGGATGACTTCCGTCCTCATACTCCAAGGGTGGGTGGGGAGAGGGTAGTGGGAGCTGGGCCACCCATACCCTAGTAGCATCCAGCCCCTCTTCTACCGGCTGTGGTCCCTCATCCATCCTCTTTCTTAGAGGAGCAGATGGAGGCCTAAGAGGCAGAAGGCTGCTAAGAAGGCCCAGGACAAGGCAGAGGGGAGGAGAAAGGGGAAGTTGGGCCAGAGTCCGGATGTCATGAGGTTTCCGGGAAAGTGGAATCTGAGGTTTCCTCAGAGCCTGGGAATTCCAATGTCTCTGGCTCTGTCTTGAGATCCCCAAATCCTGAGATACTCAAAGTCAGGGGCCCAGTCCTTGTAAGTCCCAGGGACCCTCTGGGGGCTGTGAGTCTATATTCTGAAGGGCCACAGTCCCCTGACAAGTCCCAAGGTGGTAAGCGGGACACTTGACAGTCTTCCTGTGACCCGCTCCCAGTGCCATTACATATGTGGTCCCATGTAATCCTCATGTAATAAGGCACGGAGCTTATCCATCCTCAGTGCACCTGTGAGACTTCAAGGGGTTAAGGACCTTGTTCGAATTCACACAGCTAGGATGCAGCAGAGTGAGGATTTGAACCAAGGTTTGACTGACATCAGAGTCTGTGCTTTTAGCTCCTGTGCTATATTAAGCCCGAGGACCCTCTGGCTGATTGGCTCAGGAAGGGGAGGAGGCTTTGTGGGGGATCTGCTTGTGGTTGGGGTGGCTGTCCCCCTCTCACATCAAGCAATGCGAAAGGGTAGAGCTGACGTCAATTATTGCCATGGTGATACAGCAACCCTTTCTCTGCCGTCTCCATGGTAACCTGGGGGGTCCATCTGTACTTCGCCCCCTCCTTCTAAAAGGGGGTCCCTTAGGGAGGGGCTGGCTAATAAGGTGTCTGAGAAAGAAGTCAGGGAAGACAATGATTAGAGCATCTCCCTTTGCCTGGCCCTCCCCACTCCTCAGGCCCAGAGAAGAAGGCTGGGACCTGGGGGTCCTGCATTGCGGTCTGGGGACAGCTTTGCCCTCTAGGGTGACAGAGAAGCAGCTCTGCCTTTCCCACCTGGGGATTCCCCTGGAAATGCCCTGCCCTGCCAAGTTCTTAGGCTCCTGAGCAGAATTGCTAGGAAGTTGGCAGAGAAAGGCAAGGGGCTTTCCCCAGCCTCCTCCCGGGCTGGACATCACCCCACCCCTGGGGACAGTCTGTCTCTCTGGCTCTCTGCTGCCCCTTGAAGCCAAAGGTAGGAGCAGCAGCAGTAGCAGCCTCTCTTGTTTATCAAATGCTAGCTTAGCCAGGGATTCCTGCCTGCTGCTGTACATGCAAGCCTTACTGAAACCTTCCAGCAGGTGTCATTAAGCCCATTTTACAGATCTGGATATGGAGGCTCAGAGAGGCTAACTAGCTCAAGGTTGCACAGTTAGGAAACGGCAGAATCAGGACTAGAATTTAGGCCAGTGGCTTACCAGAGGGAAAGAGAAAGAAGAAACAGAGAACAGGATGGAAGAGAATAGAAATAGGAGAGGGAAGGGACCCAGGTAGGGGCCTGTCATATTCCCTGTTGCTTACAGAGCAAAGTTCACTCCTTAGTCTGGTACTTGAGGGTTTCCTTGATCCAGCTTCTCTTCTGCTAATCCATCCCTGGATCCCCTGCAATCTGAGCTCCGCGAGGGTAAGAGATCTGTCAGATTCAGGCCTGGATTCTCAGCACCGAGAGTAACCCAGGTAAGTGTTGGTGAAAATTGATTAAACGTGGGCCTGGCATGGTGGCTCACACTTGTAATGCTAGCACTCTGGGAGGCTGAGATGGGAGTGATCCCTTGAACTCAGGAGTTCGAGACCAGCCTCAGCAAGAGACCCCGTCTCTACCAAAAACAGAAAAATTAATCTCTACTAAAAATAGAAAAATTAGCTGGGCGTTGTGGCATGTGCCTGTAGCCCCAGCTACTCGGGAGGCTGAGGCAGGAGGATCACTTGAGCCCAGGAGTTTGAGGTTGCTGTGAGCTGTGATGATACCGCTGCACTCTAGCCCAGGCAATAGAGCCAGACTCTGTCTTTAAAAAAAAAAAAAAGAAAGAAAATTTATTAAACATAATGAGGCATGTGCTAGCATCACCTATCGTCTGGGGGACCCTAGGCAAGTCTCTTAAGGCTCAGTTCCCTTACCTGTAAAATAGGAAGTTAAGAAACCAAAGTTTGTTAGTTTTTTTTAATGGGAGAGTGCAAATGCGGTCCCCCACTACCACAAATTATGCAGTGGAGTTTCCCACATTTGGGGAAATCGCAGGGGGCAGCACATCTGGAGTGCAACGGATAAGCCTCGCCTGGGAAAACCACCCTCGTGATCATGGCATCGCCCCTGCCAGGTAAGTATGAAACCGAAGTTTTTAAAACAACTTCTTCCCCAATCTTTTTGTGATCCCATCAGTTCTAGGAGAAACCAAGGCTCAAGATGGCCTGGGCAGCTCCTAACCCCTACAATAAGGCCAGAGGTGCTCAGGGCCACAAAAAGCAGGTGGCAGAATCTAATTCCCACTTTGGAGAATTAAATGGACCTGGTGTGGGCGGCCATTCGTTTTATTCTACGTTGTCTGTCTGCCTCTCCCTCCAATCACAAGCTGTGGGTCGCCAGCGGCCAGCACCGATTTCACTGGAGAACCAAGGGGAGGATTAGGGAGATGGACGAGGGCAGGGCCCCCGAAGGGAAAGGCTGCCTGGGAAGGGGTCATGACCAGCGAGAAATGGGGGAAGGGAGGTGGCGCCTCGGAGAGTAAGGCGACTGGAAGGGCGGGCCTCCAGGGCCAGGTCCCAGTGAGGAGGCAGCGGAAAGGAAAGCGTTATTGGATGGGGCAGAGCAGCTGGGGGGGCCCGATCCGACAGACAGACACACGCGGCCAGCCCGGAGTGGAAAGAACAGTTTATGCTGTGCTTTATTAAAATGTGCATCATTCTTTTATTTTAAAATGTGCATCATTGTCTCGTGCTCGGCGCGTGCGACCTCAGCGTGGTGGCCCGCGGAGGGCCTCGTCCCCGCCCGGCTCCCGCGGAGCCGCCGTGCGCGGGCGAACTCAGGTGGCGCGGGCCCGGGGGCTCCCGCCCATGGCCAGGTAGACGTCGATGGGCACGTGCAGCAGCGTCAGACAGTGGCAGCCCGGGCAGCGTCGAAGCGGCCTGGGGAAAGCCGGGCGCGAGGCGGGGCGCTGAGGCGGGGGTCCGGCCCATCCTGTTGGGGCGCACCCGGGACCCCCGGGATGGGGGCGTGGATGCGGCTGGGGAGCCCTGGGGTGGAAAGTGGGGCGGAGCGCGGGGCCGCGGGGATCCTCACCTGACCGGGTTGTGCTCCGTAGCTACAGGCTCCGGGCTGTCCTGGGACTCGGGGGCGGCGGCAAGGCCAGGGGAGTCTCCCGCCTCAATGGGGAATCTTCGACCCTGCGGGGGCTCCTGGGCACTCATGTCCAGGCCCCGGAGCGCTCTGCGCGGGGAGTGGCTGTCAGGCCGCTCCCAGGCCGCCCGGCGCCTCCTCCCCTCGCCCGCCCCCTGGGCGGTTGCTCACCTGCCGGAGGCCGAGGCCGGTCCCAGGCTGGAAGCAGCTGCCCGAGCCCTGGCCGCGGGAGGACTCTCCGGTCCAGGCAGAGCCGGGCAGGTGTCTGCGGTGCGCCCGGGCCCGGGCGTCGAGAGGTTGGGCTGCATTGTGACCCGGGCTGCGGCGCGCTGACCTCACAGAGCCCGTTCCTTCCGCCGGGGAACCCCGCCGGCGCCCCAGGCCGCCCGGGCACTTAGCGCGGGCGGGAGCCGGGAGCTGAAGGCTCTTGCCATGGCGCCTTGAGACAGGGTCGCGCAGCCCCCCAGCCGCCCGATGGGGGCGCAGGAGACCAGGGCAACGCGCCGCGAGGAATTCCCGGCCCACGCAGACACCCGGGAGCGCCCTCCCACGCGGGCGGCTGTCACTCGCTGCCTGGCGCAGGGGCGGCGGTGACTTAACCTGTGCTGGGTTTGGTGGTGGTGGTGAGGGCAGGTAGGGGCACTGCCCATTTTGGCCAAGGGTCACACAGCATTTACATCACAATTGGGCCAGAGTTTAAAAATGTCTGGTCCTCTCCCTCCCCAGCGCCCGCGGTTGTGTCCAGACAATGTTCTAGCGCTGGGGGCGGCTGAGGATGAAGTCCTTGGGGGCAAAAGAAGCAGGCCAAGGGCAATGGTGGAGTAGAGCTGCCTCGCAGAGGCAGCATGAGCTGAGAGGGTGATAGGAAGGAAGGAGGCGCTAGACAGCATGGAGGACTTTCTGCTCTCCAATGGGTACCAGCTGGGCAAGACCATTGGGGAAGGGACCTACTCAAAAGTCAAAGAAGCATTTTCCAAGAAACACCAAAGAAAAGTGGCCATTAAAATTATAGACAAGATGGGAGGGCCAGAAGGTGAGCTGGGGCCCCTTTGGAGGAAGGGAGGGCTGGCGGAGGTGGGTGGGTGCTTCCCCGGGTTAGAAAGCTCATTCCCTCTTCCCTTCTACTTGGAACCTAGCAAAGCTCCCAGATCAGGGTCTAGGGTAGGTTACTGGGGAACAGAGGGATGCTGGGAGTCCAGGAACATCACACCCTCCAAAACCCAAGATTAAAGTGGCATGAGGGGAAGGATCTGAGCTGGCCAGGCTTCTCCTGTTCCAGGAGGGGAGCAGAGACAGGCAGAGAGGCCACAGCCAGGGCTGGCAGAGGGCAAGAGTTGGCGCCAAGGCCAGTGGAGATGGGAAAAAGGCAGGCAGGGCTCACTGAGAGCGCTGTGGGTCAGGACGAAGGGCGGGAGGAGCTGGCTGACCACTCTGTGGGCAAATCAGGTCTCTTGAGATTCAATGCTTTGTCTACAAGTCCCCAAAGCACCTTGTTATCTGTGGTCTCACAGACTGCTCACAAATGGTCCCTGAGATTAGCAGGGAGTCGTTCCCCTGAATAATATACTAACTACAAAAATAATAGAAGTGAACATTCTTTGCAATGTCCAAGCAGCTAGACACACTTAGGACCATCAAGCGAGGCAAGAAACAAGGCCCAGACATGGTGGGCAGACAAAACCTGGAAGGCAGGAGACAGGAGTGAGGAGTTAGGTCCTCTGCTCTTGATAGCCCATCTCTCCTCCCCTTGTTTCCTCAGAGTTTATCCAGAGATTCCTGCCTCGGGAGCTCCAGATCGTCCGCACCCTGGACCACAAGAACATCATCCAGGTGTATGAGATGCTGGAGTCTGCTGACGGGAAAATCTACCTGGTGATGGAGCTGGCAGAGGGAGGGGATGTCTTTGACTGTGTGCTGAATGGAGGGCCACTGCCCGAGAGCCGCGCCAAGGCCCTCTTCCGTCAGATGGTCGAGGCCATCCGCTACTGCCATGGCTGTGGCGTGGCCCACCGGGACCTCAAGTGTGAGAATGCCTTGTTGCAGGGCTTCAACCTGAAGCTGACTGACTTTGGCTTCGCCAAGGTGTTGCCCAAATTGCGCCGGGAGCTGAGCCAGACCTTCTGCGGCAGCACAGCCTATGCCGCCCCCGAGGTGCTGCAGGGCATTCCCCACGATAGCAAGAAGGGTGACGTCTGGAGCATGGGCGTGGTCCTGTATGTCATGCTCTGTGCCAGCCTACCTTTTGACGACACAGACATCCCCAAGATGCTGTGGCAGCAGCAGAAAGGGGTGTCCTTCCCCACTCATCTGAGCATCTCAGCCGAATGCCAGGACCTACTCAAGAGGCTCCTGGAACCAGATATGGTCCTCCGGCCTTCAATTGAAGAAGTCAGTTGGCATCCATGGTTAGCAAGCACTTGATAAAAGCAATGGCAAGTCCTCCCCAATAAAGCAAGGGGAGAAAGCAAACCCAGAAACCCGCTTCTAAAATGGTGATATGTATTTTACACTTTAAGTTTACCTATCCTAAAACTTAACTGTACCCTCCCCAGCCTTACTATTCTTTCCCTTTAAATATCTTCGTGGAACCAAAGGGCCTTATTCAGACTTCCCTTTTATTATGGCTGACAAGTGATTTTCATACAGGTGTTTAACTAAAGTTAATTAAAATAGACCCCAGAATCATACACACACAGGGGGAGGAGAGGAGAGGAGGAAAATGACCAAGAGCAATTGGAACCACTGTTGCTGCAACTTCCTTTCCAAATAAAAGCAGAAGCGTTGGGCAGAAATGGGCTCCTGACTCCTTGTCTTGGTGAGAGGCCTGTTGGGGCCCCTGTCCCCTCCTCACCCCAAAGGCCAAGCCGAACCTGGGATGAGGACAAGGGACTTCCCCCAGACCCAGGCTATCCCCCAACCCTCCCTCTGGCCCCAAGCGGGAAGCCACCCCTGCACAAGCATGTGTGTCCCACCCTGGCCCAGTGCAGCTGCCGTAGGGGACAAAAACAGATCCCCAGACACCTTCCAGCTTCTGTTGAATCACTTTAATGCTGTTAACGGCAAGTCTGTAAAAGGTTCAGGACAAAGTTCTTTTTTCTTTTTTAATTATAAAACTAACAGCTGTTAGAATCTTTTTTTCTTTTTCCTTTTTTCTTTTCTCGGCTACAAAATACTCTGGGGGAAATGCATTATAATTTAAAATATATAATATTGCACAAACAACCAAAAGGTTAATTAAACTAAGGAAATAATTACAAAGAGAAAAACCCCATCCCATCAAAAAAAAAAAAAAAAGATCCCGCAATCTCTCCATCCCACCCCCTCACTGAAGGTTTGAAGTGGAAGTGACCATTACTCTCTTGGCGTCCCTGACCACGATCCCTTTAAATCACTGGTGAACACACCAGATTATGTACAAGAATCACCAGAGCAACATCGTGAAGCACCAGGGTCTCCAGGGATTCCTGCAGCCCCTCATTCCCCCAAGAGAGGTGCAGCTTTACCAGAGTGGAGGGTGAGAGCCACAAAGGCTGGGTCTGTCTTCAGGAAGAAGAGTGTTTGCAGAAGCCCGCTGAGCATCTCAAGGTCGCTCCCAGCACATCCCTTCAAGACGCAGAAGGGTGGAGGCGGAGAAGCTGGGCTCACCGGAGTTGTAAGAACTCTGCTTTAATCACTGCTCTGTACCGCTGGTAGCTGGCTTGTGTCCTAAGCTACAGGGGAGTCGAGGTGGGTAGCTGGTTGGACAAGGTATCCTGCCAGGCAACGCACAGAAGGGCCTGAAGTGGCCCCCTCCCTTCCTGGGGAGGAGAAGAAATGCAAGAGCAGACTACTCTTGCAGGTGGCACAGCTGGGCTAAGGACTTGGGTGCATCTGACATGAAGAAGCCCTAGGAAAGGCATGGGGATGTATCAGCATGGGCTGGAGGAAAGGAAGGGGTTGGTCAGGGTTTGGTCTCTAGATTCTGAACCCCAAGGAACTTTTCCAGGAATGGAAAATACCTGGGAGAGGGAGATTCTCAAGAGAGGCAAATGTCCCAGAGATGAATGCCTCTTACCCACTGGGATAGGAACCAAAATGTGTTCGCTTTCCCTGTTTAGCCAGGGGCAGGTGGCATGGCCATCCTTGCCTGCTTATGGGTGGAGAGAGTGTGTTGTCTCGGCTTCCTCCAAGAGACTGGTAGTTGAGCTTCGGTCTACACAGGCAAAAGGGCTAGAGCTATCCCTGGGGACTTCCCAGCAGGAAGTCCTCAGAAACAGTAGGCTTTCAGCAGAGAAATGTAGGCTCTTCTGGTGAGGGGGGTCGGTTTCCTACCCCTTAGGTCATCCTATGGTTGGCACAAGTCAGAATTCCTGGCTTGGATTTAGAGAGCCCCTTCCCAGGTGTGAGCGGAGGCCCAAAGGGCCAGCAGAGAGCCAGCCAGAATCTGTGCCCAGAGCTCTGGTTGGCAGAGGAGATTTGGGGAACATTCTCGGTCAGTGTCTTCCAGGGCCGAGCTGAGACGAGCGAGGGAGGTGGGAGGTGCTGTGGGTGGGGGAGCAGCTCACTCTGGCTCCCCTCATTCCCAGTCCTCCCACTCTACATCTTCCAGCTGCAGATGGGCGGGGATAATGGAGAGCACAAATAACATATTTACTCCTTTGAGTAGCCCAGACCCAATCTCCCCTTGCTGAGCAGAGCAGCCACCATTTCTGGATAACTGCCTCCACCCCCGACCCCAGGCCATACTGGGCCCCTACTATGAGAGTAAACCCCTAGTCTAAGGAATATGTCTGGGGAGCAGAGCTGCCCCCTGCCTGAGAGGTGGAATTTTCTCCTGTTACTACTCTTGGCCTGCTGTCATCTGAGCCCTGTGGTATGATGGATTCCAGAATGATTCTGCTCAGGTATACTGTGTGCCAAGTTTTAAAGGGGGCTGCAAAGACACTAAAAGCCAGCAAGCCCCTGTGGCCTGAAAGGGCACCATGGGCCTTCTCTGCCCTGGGTATAGTGAGGTCACAGGCGCAAAATACCCTTGGGTAGGTCACTACCTCCCCCAAGGCTTCAGTTTCCCAGTATGAAAAACAAGGCCATTCGAATGTCTCTCATCTATCCACTTCTTTCTAGCAGGTTCATGAGTTACGTGAATGACGGAAGGGATCATGTGGTTTGTGTATGATGGGGAAAGTAACATTGACATGAATCAAATATCTGGGCTGGAGCCTCCTCAGTCCTGTCACTTATTAGCTATGAGAGCTTTGGATTGTTCCAGCCTCTCATTTGAAATGACCCACTCTTTTTTTTTTTTCCTTTTTTTTTTTATGAGACAGTCTCACTCTGTCATCCCAACTAGCGTGCTGTGGCATCATTATAGCTCACAGCAACCTCAAACTCCTGGGCTCAAGTGATCCTCCTGCCTCAGCCTCCCGAGTAGCTGGGACTACAGGCACAGGCTACCACACTGGCATCTCTATTTTTAGTAGAGACGGGGTCTCACTCTTGCTCAGGCTGGTCTTGAACTCCTCAGCTCAAGCAATCCTCCCACCTCAGCACCTCCCAGAGTGCTAGGATTACAGGCGTGAGCCACCGTGCCCAGCCTATGACCTACGCCTGATGCTGGGAGGTAGTGAAGAGTAAGAGTTATAAGGCCTCTCTGAGCTTAGTAACTGGAATGGGTTTTATGGTGTTATCACCAGTATCTATCGAGTGCTACTATGTCGCAGGCACTGTCTACGTGCATTACCTCATTATAGCTTATGAGCCAGGCCTTATAATGATCAATTTCATGTTTTAGATGGGGAAACAGGATCAGGTTAAGTAACTTGATCACCTTGGTCTTCTGTTTCCAAGGCCAGGAATCTGCTCAGGCCCCACACCTGGAGACCATGAGTCAGAAGGTCTGGGCAGGGTTCCACACCTGTATTTTTAAGCAGTTCCCAGATGATTTTGATACAGAGCTAAGGGCAAGAACTCTCCCATCCATCTACCCTGGACCTGGGGGGAAATGGAACCTGCTGATGACAACCGTTGTGGGCCCAAGTGGGAGGCCCCTTCCTGCAACCTGCCACCTCAGATGGAAGCAAGGATCTCCCTGAGGGAGCAGCTGGGCCTAGTGAGGAGAGTTCTCAGACCCTGGGGTCACTGGGCTTGCTTCCTTCCAGCCAACCAGGCCCACTCACCTCGCCAGAGGCATCCACTTTGGAAAGTGCCATCTGCACTTCTTCTTCGGTCATGTCTAAGTCAAAGTCCTTCTCCCAGTCCTCACTGATGTCCGTGCTTGAGCCTGGAACCATGAGCCACAGTGTGAAAGGCAGGCGGGGGCAGGGAAGGGGCACCGGAAGAGGCGGGGGCAGGGGATGACAGCGCTCTTTGAAAGGGCCTGACAAACACACATTGCAAATCTTTATGTTCTTTTTTCACTCTGGCTCAGCAATCTCACTTTTGGAAATCTATTCTAAGGAAAAATCCTGGATTCAGCCAAAATTTAGCCAAATGTTCACTGTAGTGCTATGAGAGTGATGAAAACCTAGAAACAACCTAGAGGTCCACTGATAGGGGATTATGAAAATAAATGGTGTAGTTACATGATGAACACTGTGTGGCTTCTAAAGGTTAGGCTGTACAAGAACTTTATGTCCATGGCAAAATAGTCTTAAACTATTAAGTGAGAAAAAGCAGGTTACTAAAGAATGGAGAAGCACTTTGGCCCAGAAATCTCCCTGAAGAAATAAACAGTGAACCTCTTCCTCCTCACTCACTCCATTCTACCTACTCTGATCTTGCGCCTCCTGAAACACACTGGGCAACTCCTACCTAGGGCCTTTCACAGGCTGTTCCCTGTACCTGGAACTCCCTCAGATATTCACAAGGCCAACTTCCTCACCTCCTTCATGCCTTTGCTCAAATCTCACCTTCTAAATGTGGCCTATCCTCACTGGCCCATTTTAAATTGCAACCCATCCCCCTTACTCTGCTCTAATTGCTCTTTTTTTCCATTATGTTTATCACTTTCTAACATATTACATAATCAGACTTAATATGCTTATTGTCTATGAATAGAAGAGCTAGAATGTGAGCTCCATGAGGGCAGGGATCTTTGTTTTGTTTCCTTATGTATTTCGAGTGCCTGGAAGACATAGTTGGCGCTCAATAAATATTCACAGACCCTCTTCTCCAAACCAAGAGTTGGCAAACTATGGCCCCTGGATCAAATCCAGCCAATCACTTGTTTTTGGAAGTAAAATTCTGGATCATAGCCATGTCCATTTGTTTACATATTATCTACGGCTGCTTTTGTGCTACAACAGCAGAGTTGGGTAATTTCAACAGAAATATTTCTCAAAAAGCCTAAAATATTTACGGTCTGGCCTTATGCAGAAAAAGTTTACCAACCCTTGCTGTAAGTGGTTCTGATGCCTGCTGAAGTTTGACAACCACTACTCTAAACATTCATATTTGGGTATGACTTTTTTTTTTCTTTTTTTTTTTTTGAGACAGAGTCTCACTCTTTTGCCCGGCTAGAGTGAGTGCTGTGGCGTCAGCCTAGCTCACAGCAACCTCAAACTCCTGGGCTCAAGCAATCCTTCTGCCTCAGCCTCCCGAGTAGCTGGGACTACAGGCATGCGCCACCATGCCCGGCTAATTTTTTCTATATATTTTTAGTTGTCTGATTAATTTCTTTCTATTTTCAGTAGAGACGGGGTCTCGCTCTTGCTCAGGCTGGTTTCGAACTCCTGAGCTCAAACAATCTGCCCGCCTCGGCCTCCCAGAGTGCTAGGATTACAGGTGTGAGCCACCGTGCCCAGCGGGGTGACTTCTTATGGGCAATATTAAACATATACACGTGAAAGTTATTACTAAGAAGCAAACTACACAAATAGATCCTTTAAAAAAGTATATACAGTATGGTTCCATTTAAACAATATGCTCATAGATGCATGTGCACATGCAGAAATGATGATGAGCAAGATATCCACAAAAATACAAGTTATCTCTAGGTGATGAGGTCATGGGGTGATCTTTCTTGGTGCTTTTTTTTTTTTTTTTAAAGCGATGGGGTCTCACTCTGTTGCCCAGGCTGGAGTGCAGTGGCAGGATCATTGCTTATTGCAGCCTCGAACTCCTGGGCTCGAGTGATCCTCCTGCTTTGACCAAAGTGCTGGGATTACAGGCCTGAGCCACTGTGCCTGGCCCTTTTTGTCTAAAATGAACACATATTACTTTGTAATAGTTCTTTTTTTTTTTCTTTTTTAAAGCACCTTTGAAAAGAGTGGGTCCTTGATCCTCCAATGGCACAATTGGTAAATATTTCTGTTTCTTTTTGTCCAACCTGCTCCTCACCAGGTGCCCAGGCTCTGAGACCTCCCCCTAAGCCGTGCCCCCACATTCCTTATAAGCTGTCTTGCACTATCCTCTCTTCTAGCCACAGAGCAGTTTCTGGAGCCAGGCAGACCTGAGTTAAATACTGCTTCTTTATCTACTGTGTAGTCTTGGGCAAATTATTCTGGGCTTCAGTCTATTTATAAAATAAGAATAGCCAGGCATGGTGACATGTGTCTGTAGTCCTAGATATTTGGGAGGCTTTAAAACAAACAAACAAACAAACAAAAAATACATATACGGATAGAACCACCCTGTAAAAAACCACTGCAGGTGGCCAGGTGAGGTGGCTCACACCCGTAATCCTAGCACTCTGGGAGGCCAAGGTGGGAGGATTGCTTGAGCTCAGGAGGTTGAGACCAGCCGAAACAAGAGTGAGACCCCACCTCTACTAAAAATAGAAAAATTAGCTGGGTGTCGTGGCATGTGCCTGTAGTCCCAGCTACTTGGGAGGCTGAGGCAGGAGGATCCCTTGAGCTCAGGAGTTTGAGGTTGCAGGCAGTGAGCTATGACGACACCACTGCACAAAATAAAACTCTGTCACAAAAAAAAAAAAGAGCCACTGGAGGAACTTATTTCTTAGAATACAGATTCCTACCCTGCCCACACTCCCAGCCCCTAATTGAGATTCAGCAGGTCTAGGTGGTAGCTGAGGAGCCTGAATTATAAACAGGTGCCTGGGTGACTGTGTAGACCTGTGGTTTGAGAAACAATGGTGTTAGAACTGTGAACATAAAGTTTCTGCTACATATATACATACTGGATATTTAACAAATGGAGACACATTTCTTCTGAAGGCCTTGTCATGGAGCTAAGTCATTTTGCAGATGGCCTCACAGGAAATAAGGGTAGATCTGCAACCAAGACCCAGTTCTTCTGACTCTGCATCTAAGTCTCCCAGTGCCTTCTGGACGACACTTTGGTGGCACTCATCTGGCTGTCAGTGCAGGCTTCCTGCAGGTTAGAAGCAGGACTCCTGGCTGATTCCTCACGTCAGAGCTTTGGCTGTGGCCATGACAGCATTCCCTAACCTGTTGCCGTCTAGGGACTTGAAACTCCCTCTCAGGCTTAAATGCTAGGGCAGACCCTTTCAGGGGTAGAGAGAAGAGTATCAGCTAACACTTCTGGAGAATTTCACATGCACTTCTGGGGTGGGTATTAACAACAGTCCCAGCTTACAGATGAGGAAATGAAGGCTTCAGGTGGCAGAGTGAGATGTGAAGCTGGGTTCTCTCTGCCACCTGCCTCCTTCCACTATTCTGTCCTGTCACACAAGGAGAGCACTGAGATCTCCATTACACTGCGTGTGGCAGAGAAGTGATCTATGCAACAACAATTTAAGACTTCAAGATGAGGTTCTACTATTTTTGTTTTGTTTTGTTTTGAAGGTGATTACTAACCTCACAGTGCTATCACTCACAGTTCATTCTATTCTGTTCAATTGGCTCTCTGCTTCCCCAGGTAAGAAATGGAGGTAAAAACTGCTCCCAGGTCACAGTCAGTCATGAAATGCAGCCTTATCTCCTAGGCTCCTCCCAGGCTCCTTCTAGGCCCTAATCTCCCTTCACCTTCCCTGCTGAGAGAAGCTGAGCAGGATAAGTGCAATCTCTCAGATCAGGTAGATCCTGGCACAAAACGCAGGTGGGGGAGCAGCTCTGCAACAACAGGGATCACCCTGGGATCCTGGGAGACCTCACGGCCAGGCCACCCCAAGAGACTGCTGTATCCTGAGACCAAGCCTCACGTCATCCTGGGACATAGCCACAAGAGAGAAAAGGAGTCGCTCTGTCTCCAAGGCTCCATTCTTTAAAGATTTACTCCCTCTACTGTTCCCGCTGTCCCCGCCTAGTGCAAGACCCTGGCTTCCCCCACCTAACTGACCACAGTGGCTTCCCATGGGTCTTCTGCAGACATCCCCAGCCCCTCTCTTCACATGCCCCCGAGTGCAGTGGAGGCGGCGCAGCAGAGAGACCACTCCCATAATCTCAATTTCGTCCAGTCTCCAACCACTCATTTTTTCTGATCACCCTCTTTGTAGCCCAATTCCCAATGGAACCCATAATTCTTTAACCCTCCAACTGTTTCACTATCCCTCATTCCCTCCCTTACCCAGCTCAGGTTCCCTGAGCCATCATTCTGATCACTTCTTATGTATACTTGGACTTTCTTCTTTTCATCCACTGATTTTACCCGCTAACTTGAACCCTGGTTAAATCCAACTCTCCATCTGCTCTATGCCTGTACCTGAGCAACTGAATATGGCTGAAAAAAAGTACAACAGTGCTGATGGTCTCACTTAAAATCTAAGACCACTACGTCAGGGGGCCCTGGGACCACCCACCAGCAACCCCACTACACCTGTCAGGTCTATCACCTACTCTTCACTCTCCTACAGGACTATTTCACAACAACTATTCTAAAGATTTATGGGGTGGGTGATTTATCTCAGTTTCCTACCAGTAGAAAAATGGGGAAAATCACAAAGATCTTTTAAGGGCTTTTGTGAGGATCCGGTGATATGCATATCAAGTGCTTAACACAGATCTAGACAGAAAATGCTCAGAAAATGTTACCTTTTATCATCATCATTTCCCCAAAACAGGGCTCCCCTCAGATCTTCCCTGGTTGAGGATCTATCGTGAAACAATTAACCTCAATTGTTTCCGGATAGATCAACTATCACGACAGATCCTGTTTACAAAGCAAACAGAGGCTTAGAGAAGATCAGTAACTTTTCTGAAGGCACATGGCTTATGAACAAAGCTGGGATTTGAACCCAGAACTGTCGGAACTCGAACTTGAGAGCCCAAGCCCTAAGGCTCCACATTCTGCTGCTTTATAGCACCAAATCCAACCTTCTGAATCTAGCTTAAGATTTTAAGTTCTATTTCTGAGCCAACCCACCCACCCTTCTTGTACTTTCTTCTCCTAGGAGACAACACAGAAAAGTGGGCTTTGGTCACCACCCCTTATACGTGCCCCATGCCCTCTGCTATTAATATATGGACTTGGTAGGCCCCCTCAGCCTGGAATACCGCTCCCCCACCCCTGCCCCAAACTCTCCAACTCTCCTATTCAATGCCTGCCTCCTTGGTGAAACACCCACTGATGCCCAGAGATTCCTTCTTTCTCTGAACTCCTTCAGTACCAAGCCTGGCCTTCCTACTTCATGTTTGTCATAAAGACTGCAGCTTCTGCCCCTCCCCTCTCAGTGTCCCATAAAGAGCAAGCAGGTAGGAGCTCAATGGGTAACCTCACTGAATCAGAGCCGGGAGGAAAGCACTGCGTAGGAGACTGGAAACCCCGTGGTTTCCATCAGGGAGCAGGGTGGGGGTGGGGTGGAGCCCATTTCCCACCCACTGCAGCAAACTGGTCCCTCACTGTGCCAGCAGGCCAGGCCTCACCTGCTGGACGAGCTTTGTGGCTGTGACTGGTACTGTTAGTGAAGACATGAGCATGTGTGTGTCAAGGGTTGCGGGAGGAGGATCTTGCCGACAATCAGCTATCTCTGGAGGGGTATTTTGGATGTGGCAAAAAAGTTGACACCAGGGCTTTAATTCCTGCAGTTACAGAGGTGGCCCTTTGACATAAGGAGTCTCCAGTCTAAAATTCCATTATGCAGATAAGAAACTGAAGCTCTATTATTAAAGCTGGGTCACTGTGAGTTCATGACTGTTCATTGTATTCTTCTTCAAACTGTACATGTAAGTTTTGTTTATATATTTCCTAATAATAATGAAGGCTTAGGGAAGCTGAATGGCCTTCCTAAGGTTACACAGGGAGGAAGACCCTTTACATCAACGTCATGGGGAGTCCCAACCCAGGGCAAGACTGAATTGTCCAAAAAGACAGAAATTGGGGCCGGGCGTGGTGGGTCATGCCTGTAATCCTAGCACTCTGGGAGGCCGAGGCGGGTGGATCATTTGAACTCAGGAGTTCGAGACCAGCCTGAGCAAGAGCGAGACCCCGTCTCTACTAAAAAATAGAAAGAAATTAGCTGGGCAACTAAAAATATATATACAAAAAATTAGCCAGGCATGGTGGCGCATGTCTGCAGTCCCAGCTACTTGGGAGGCTGAGGCAGGAGGATCACTTGAGCCCAGGAGTTTGAGGTTGCTGTGAGCTAGGCTGACGCCATGGCACTCTAGCCCGGGGCAGCAGAGTGAGACTCTGTCTCAAAAAAAAAAAAAAAAAAAGAAATTGGCACAGTGTGGTAGTTAAGGGCACGGGCCTGGGGTCAGACAGACTTGGGTCTGAATCTGGGCTTCCTGGCCATGTGAACTTGAGCGAGTTACTTAACATTTCTGGACCTCACTTTCTTCATCCGTAAAATGAGGCCAATGACATTGACCTCACTAGGTTGAGAGATATAAGTGAGAAATTAAATGCCAGGTAACATATTTAGCATGAGATCTAGCATCAACCTTACTTAAGTGACTCTTCAGACCCCAACAATTGTAAGATGCATTCTCATTTCAGAGTTTATGTGCACCTTAGAATTCATAGAACATGGTGGTAAATACTCTACATAGCAGCTGTCATCATCATTATCAATATCGCAAATGAAGAAAACCTGCTCCTAGAGTCTTAACAAGGAACAAGGAGACAAGTTGGCCTTTTGAGGTGGCCCTGCCCCCACACAATCCCTGGGCTTGAGCTTCCAGACCTACCTTTTTTTCCATTGTTGGAGGGTGTAGACTTCCCACTGTCTGAGTTCAGCTCAAACACCCGCAAGTCTGTGGGCACCTCCTCCCTCAGAGTCTCTACTCTGGCTGGAGGCCTGGGCTCTGGGCCGCTAAGGTGCCCAGCAGGGGTTTGGGGCTTGGAGTGAACTGGGGGTGGGGGTCCAGTCTCGCCCGCATCCACAGCCGGGCCCTGTTCCTCCAAAGATGCCTCTAGCAGCTTTTGGGACAGGTCCTTGGGCAGCACTGGTGCCTCAGGTGCAGCGGTGGCAGGGTTAGCAATCTGTGTCACAACGGAGATGCTCTCGCTGCTCTCTGATGGGGTCACCTCTGTTGGAGGCTCAACTGGGGCCACCAGATTCTCTTCACAGGGGCTCGGGGGACCAAGTCCTCCTTTAGGGGATGCGGAAGTTTTGGTCACAGGAACCTTTGCCTCTTTTGGAGATGTGGGCGAAATGCCCACGGGCTCCTCTGTAGAGAGAGAAAGATAGGGGAAAGAGGGCAATGAACCTTGGCCAGCCCCAGGACAACCTTGGAGCTCTCACGTTCCTGACAAAATTAAGTCTGATCAAACAAAATAGCGCCATTTTCCTCACACCCTTGCCACGATGGTTCTTCTGCAGATACGCCCCGATAGTCAAAGTCCTGCCTACCCACAGGGCCTAATGCCTGGTGGGCTTCCAGCAATACAGCTCAAGGTGATATTATAGATTAGAAAGCCAAGGCTTGAAAGCAAGTGAGTTTGGGGTTCACATCAGGCTCTGCTACATCCTAGGTGTATGGCAAGCCACTGAACTTTTAACTTACCTGCCTCATTTGTAAAAGCAGGATAATGGAGTTGTGATAAGGACTCTACACACAAAGCTCTTAGTACAGGCTGGGCATATGGTATAAGCACTTAATAAATCTGTTAGTACTATATCATCCAGGTGGCTCCATCATGCTGTTCCAAGTAGAGCTACCAGGCAGAGGATGCTCAGCTTCTTCCCTAACCCAGAGGTTCCCAAACGAGGTTGGGCATTATCACCACGGGAGCTTGTTAAACATACACGTTTGGCTGCATTCCTACAGAGTCTTATGTAGAAAGTGGGGAAGGGAATCTGGATTTTCAATAAGCTCCCCAGTGACTGTGAAGCAGCTGATCCGTGCGCTGGCAGGGGAATCTGCACCAATTGACACGTATGATTTCTGTACCTAAACTCAGGGTTCCACCGGCTTTGTTCAACATCCCCTCGTTAGCTCCGCCTATCCTTAGCACATACAATGTGCTCATTTCCTACTCTTCCCTGGGCACCAAGTCTCTCCAGGCTTCAGAGAGCATGGGCCAGAGAGTCCCCCAACAGACAGGATCTGTTACTTGCCCATCACCTCTCAACACCTCTTACCTTCTTCCTCCTCCCAGCCAGGCTCTTCAGAGATGCTCTGTTCTGCTCGCTGCTTCAGGGCATCCCTCCGGGCCTGCTCCTGAGTGTGGGGGAGCAGATGGCCAGGAACAGTCAGGACACCTTCTTCCCAGACCCTGGTCCTGGGCCCAGAACTCGTGGCACCCTGTGTTCCCTTTCTTCCCTCAACAAAATCCAGCCTGGTTCCCCCAGGGCTGAGTGGGGACCTCCCTGGGCTAGGCCAGCATACCTGCTCTAGCTGATGGACTTTATAGAAATACCGATGCCAGAATTCTGAATGGGAAACAGCTGCTGGAACCTGGAGGGAAAGGAAAGTGGAGGTGAGACTTTGCAGTGTTTGTGTGCAGTCTTGTCCCCAGCCTTATCAGCCTACTCCCAGCCAGTCCGGATTTCAGACATAGTAAGTTGTTTAGCAGTGACTGTCAGAGCACTTCCACCCCACCGAAGTTTTAGCCAGACCCACCTTCCTGGCCCAGTTTGGCCAAAGAGGGAGATAAGAACTCCCATCAGGCTTTGCTGGCCCTTCCCTTTCTCACCATTCTCTGACTGCCAGAAGCCTGGCAGATCAGCTTCTCCCATGTGGCTTGTTGGCCCAGGACGTGGCTGGTCTGGCTCTACAAGGACTCCCACTGCTCTCTGGGCCAGATGACTCCACAGTGACTCTGGACATGTCCCTCCCACCTCCCAACACCTCAAGCCTGGAGCTGGCTGAGGTCCTGTGGGCTGGACCCTCACCATCTTGGTGTAGAGGGCCCGGATGGAGGGGCTGCCTACAAGGAGCTCTGAGATCTCCCCCTTCTTCTCCTCCAAGCAGAACTGGGAAAGCCAGGCGTCAAACAATTCCGGGGGCCCTGCAGAGGGACAGACGCTGATGGTCAGTTCCCTGGGTCTGGGGAAAGAACACTGGGCCTACAGAACACACCTAAGCCTGAACATGGACGATGGGGAAAGCTTAAGGGTTTTTTCAAAGCCGACTGGCCCAAGGTCGGGGTCAGGCAGGGTGAAGGGGTGGGTGGGCCTGAGATCAGGCTGTGGCCCCTACATGATCTCCATTTGCTCATATCCCCGCTCACGTTTTAGCACACTGAACCTGGCAACTGAATCCCCCCCTCTGAAACAGCTGTTCTCAGGTCACATGACCCCATGTTGCCAGAGCCAATGGCTATTTCTCTGTCCTCCGCCATGTGACCACTCTACAGTTTCTGGCCCTGAGATCCACTGCCTTCCTCTGAAAGCCCTCTTCTCTCCGGACTTCTCAACTCTTTTGTCATTTTCCTCCCACTTTCCTGGTTGTTCAGAGTCTTCATGGACTCATTTTCCTTTCCTTTCTCTTTCTCTTCTCACTTTCTATTTTTTTCCCAAGATAATCTCCACTGAACCACGAGTTTCAACCTCCTCCTCTTCCCACTGACAATTCCTGTGCCTCTCTTTGGAGCCCAGATTACCCTTCTGGACTCAAGATCCAGAGGTCCAGGTGTCTCCTGGATACTTCCACCAGCACAGATACTGCAAACATGACATGTGTTCATTTTTCTTCCTACTTAGCTATCCACTGGAAACTCCGGAGCCATCCTATCTCCTCCCTTATCCAATCACTGTAGATTCCACTTCCTCACTGTCTCTTAAACACACACCTTCCTCCTCATTCTACCTGCCTCTTCCTTGGTTCTGGCCTTACCTCTCACATGGGTATTCCCACCAAGCCTCCTACCTGCTCTTACTGTTTTCTGTCTCTCCTTGCCTATTTCATCCTTCACAACATTGTTCCAAGGGCTGCTTTATAAAATGCAAGCTCTCATCACCCCAGGCCTCAAAACCCTTCAATACTGGACGTGGTGGCACGCATGTGTAGTCCTAGTTACTTGGGAGCCTAAAGCAGGAGGATTGCTTGAGTCCAAGAGTTCAAGGCTACAGTGAGCTATGATCTTGCCACTGCACTCCAGCCTGGGCAACAGAGTGAGACCTTATCTCAAAAATAAAAAACAAAACAAAACAACAAAAAACCCCCCAAAATAACCTTTCAATAGTTCTCTACAGGAAGGCTTTTAAAGCTAGGGTCTACAGATGGGCTTCAAAGGGTCAAAGAATTCCCAAAGTGCACACAAAATTTTGTGGAGAAAGAGCATGTCATTTAACAGATTTTTCAAGGCCTTTGTGACTAAAAGAAGGTCTAGAACTCACTACTGTGGAGCCTTTTAGGACAAAATTCAAACCGCTTGGTGTGGCACATAAAGCCCTTCACAATCTGGCTCCCACCAGCAGCTCTCACTACCTTCGCTCCCTCACACACACACTTTCAATCCAGCATTGCCAAAAGGCTGGCTGCTCCCCGCTCTTTCTGGACCTTCACATGTACTACTGCCTTTGCCTGAATACCCTTCTCCACTTCTGAAAGTAAAACTAGTTTACTTTTAACTTTTCCTTAAAACCTCAGTTCAAGTGTCACTTGCTAGGTTCCCAGGCTGGGTTGGGTGCCACTGCCTGTGTTTTTCTCTAGAAGCAGTCAGTCCACTGTCTCTATCCACCACCTCTGCTTTATTCACTGTTTCCTGTTTCTCCCTCTTAACAGCCAGTTCCTGGAGGGCTGGACCAGGTTGGGGGTTTGACTCATTTCTGATCTCCAGTTCCTAGCATGGGGCTTGCTGCATGGCAGGGGCTCTGCAAACGGGAGCTGAAGGGAAGGCAGGCAGGAGAGGAGGGATGGGACGGAGGCTGAGCTGAGGATGAGGGATAAGGGATGAGGGGAGCAAAGTCTCCCCTCAGAGGGGGATGAAGACAGCTCAGGTTCAGGGAGAACAGGGGAATGTCAAACTATCCCATAGGGTATAAGGTACACACTAGCCCCACTCTGGTCCCTCTACATAGGGGGTACCCAGCCTCTGCTAGCCGAGACAAACAGGGCCCATAGCCCAGACCTCCTTGGTCCACCTGCCCTCCAAGCCCGCCCCCTCACTGCTACCCTCTCACCATCTGGTTCATTGCAGTAGGTTGCAGGGTCTGACTGCAGGCTATAGAGGCGAGCCTGTAGGAAATGAAGAGGAGAGAACAGAAATTCTGGGGTGTTGGCATAGAAAGCACCCCATCTCTGCCAGGGTACCCAACCGGCCACAATCTAACTTCTCCCCTGTTGGCTACCATACTCACAGGGCACTTATCAATTAACACTGGCACAGGGAGTGGAACACTAACCTAAGAGTCCAAAACTGGGGCTCCCAGATAAATAGTCTTTCACCTAATATTCCACCCCTGGAAATTATAGTGTAAGCAGGCTACAAAATTATATGTATAAAATGCTTTCGAAGCCAGGTGTGGTGGTGCACGCCTGTAATCCCAGATACTTGGGAGGCTGAGGCAGAGGATTGCTTGAGCCCAGGAGTTCAAGACCACCCTGAGCAACACAGTGAGACTCTGTCTCAAAAAGTAAAATAAAATGCTTCTGAAGTATGTAAAATTTGAAAAATGTTAATACCAATATATTAATAAAGTTCAAATTTAGGGACAAGTTTTGAAATAATGCAAAACCACCCTCCCCAATTATAACCATTCATCAAGAATTTTTAAATTTTATAGCCATTCTGCCAAGTGATCTGTAAGCTGTATTCCCACCAGGGCCACAGCGTGACAAACTTAGCTGGCAAACAGAAAGCCCATTCTCCTTCCTCAGTATTTCATGAAGCATGGGCTATGTGCCTGCATGAGAACTTTAGCATCCTGGCCACCATACAGTGTGCAAGGAAAAAAAAAAAAAAGAACTTCAGCAAGTGGTTTTAGTGATTATTCACTGTTACTATAACTTAAAATCTTACCATGTAAACACTGCCACAATTCTGCTGCCATGTTCACCAAGTAGTGGCACTAATGCTAATGCTAAAAAACATGTTTGAAAACTCAGGACATTTGGAATGGAACTTTAATGTGATAAAATGCTACAAAGAGGGCCTAACTGCCATGATACCATACTGTCAATTTAGGAGAAAAAATTTAGGAGAAAACACTTCATGAATAGAAAATAAAATGCTGCAGAAATATACTAACATAGCTATTGATTTAAGTGCTCTAAAGGCACCTCTTCCCCTGCCTATATGTTTATTCCTGCTGGAAAGTACTCTTATATAACCCAAATATAAAGAAGATTATGGCTCCAAAGATGCTCTCCACAGCACTCCTTGTTATGGCTGAAAGCTGAAAGGAATCCAAATGTGCAACTAGGGAAATAACTGAATAAATGATGCTATATCCACTTGCAACAATGTAAAGACATTAAAAATTATGGTGATTAGGAAAGATGCTAATAATTTTGTTGTGAATTTTTTAAAAGCCAATCATAAAATTGCATGTACCAAGTATCTTTTTTGTTAAAAAGAAAAATACCCAAACTATCTTTACCTATGTTTGCATACAGAGAAATGGAAGGTTATAAACCAATGAGAAATTAGGGGTTCTCTTTGGGTGATGGGATTATGGGTTTAAAAATATTTACTATCTTCTTGCTCATCATTATTCTCCAATCTATGTAATAGTTATAAACACATATTTATTTTCTGGCCTGAATGTATGCTATTTTTCTGAGTATAGTTGGAATCTAAAGCCCAGGGCTGTTAGGCATCTGTAGGGGAGGCAGCCAGTGAATACCTTGGTGCCATCGTAGGGCTCAGCTGTGCCAGAGGGTGTGCCCATTAGGGTGATGACATCGCAGTCGATTGTTTTGTCCGGCGAGGGGGCAAAGGTGTCTGAGATCACTCCTAGGAAGTCAGACAATCCCTTCTTCATTTTTTCCGTTGCTCCTGAGGAGCCTTCAGTCTGCAGAGAGAACCAGCAGAGGAAGCAAGTGTCTAGGAGCAGGCTGTAATCTGGGTATGAGGGGTAGAACATCAGGGCAAAGGTGTACTGTATGCAGGGACTAGGGAAGTGCTCACATCCCTTCATCCCATCTTTGTGGCTGGAGGAGGAGAGGGAGGCAGCCAGGGCCTTCCATCCCCCAGGTAGAGAGAATAGGGCTGCAGTAGGCCTGTGTAGATCAGAGCAGTGATCCTTGACTGGCTGTTTTATCAAAATTTCAAGGCAGTCGGCTGATTAAAAACTGGCAGGAGGCCGGGCGCAGTGGCTCACGCCTGTAATCCTAGCACTCTGGGAGGCCGAGGTGGGAGGAACATTTGAGCTCAGGAGTTCGAGACCAGCCAGAGCAAGAGCGAGACCCGTCTCTACTAAAAATAGAAAGAAATTAGCTGGACAACTAAAAATATATAGAAAAAATTAGCTGGGCATGGTGGCACATGCCTGTAGTCCCAGCTACTCGGGAGGCTGAGACAGAAGGATTGCTTGAGCCCAGGAGTTTGGGGTTGCTGTGAGCTAGGATGACACCACGGCATTCTAGCCCGGGCAATAGAGTGAGACTCTGTCTCAAAAAAAAAAAAAAAAAAAAATTGGCAGGAGAGGATCCATGCATAGACATTTCGGCAGGGAAGAGGGCCTATGGGTAGAGTGGTGCAAAAAGGTACAAGCTTTGGAATCAGATATGGATTTGAATCCCGGCTCTACCACTTGTTGGTTATGACACCTAAACTCTCGCTAAGTCGCAGTTTTCTTATCTGTAAAATGTGGATAAAGTATACATCTTCCATAAGGTTACTGAGAAGAGTAAAAGCTAAAGCATGGACAATGCCTGGCACACAGCGAACGCTTAATGAATAGCAGTATTGTAATATTACAATTTCATCATCATCATTGCTCAGGAAGTAGAATTATTTTGTTAGGGAATTATGGGCAACATGAGAACAGACAGCCTTGACTTGCCTGGGACCTAGGACCAGTCACGGGTCAATGTATGACCCTCCTGAAAGAGGCGAGCGGGAAACCAAGCTTGAGCCACACTGGTCAGAATGCCCTCTAGCAGGTAGGGTTGAAGTGCTGAGGGTCAGGGTCAGGCTCCAAAAACCTTGTGGAAAACTATAATATGTACTCACCTTTTTTAAAATTTTGAGACAGAGTCTCGCTCTTTTGCCTGGCTAGAGTGCAATGGTGTGATCATAGCTTGCTGCAACCTCAAACTCCTAGGCTCAAGTGATCCTCCTGCCTCAGCCTGCTGAGTAGCTGGGAATGCAGGGGACTGCAGGTGTGCACCACCACATCCGGCTAATTTTTTCTATTTTTGGTACAGACAGGGTCTCACTCTTGTTCAGGCTGGTCTCGAACTCCTGACCTCAAGTGATCCTCCCACCTCGCCCTCCCAGAGTGCTAGGATTACAGGAGTGGGCCACCTCACCTGGCATAATATTTAAGCTGCCCAGGCATTGTAAACCCAGAACCTATCCTAGTGCCTGGCATATGTTGGCATAGATAACATGGCTAGATTTATGGCAGTTCAATAGGGTTACTACTTGTCATTCACGTTCATCAATAGCTCCGGTAAGGAGGCAGACAGTTTTACAAGAGACTTCAACAAATATGCTTGGCTAAAAATATTCTAAAACTTGGCCAGGCACAGGGCTCATGCCTGTAATCCTGGCACTTAGGGAGGCTGAGGTGGGAGGATCACTTGAGGCCAGGAGTTTGAGACCAGCCTGGGCAATATAGTGAGACCTCATCTGTACAAAAAATAAAATTAGCTGGGCATGGTGGCTCACGCCTATAATCCCAGCTACTCAGGAGGCTGAGTCAGGAGGATCCTTGATCCCAGGAGTTCCAGCCTGGGAGACAGAGCGAGACCCTCTCTCTAAAAAAAAGAAAAAAAAAAAAA
>RJWJ010024616.1:0-24666 GCA_004363605.1 Indri indri | reverse complement strand
GAATTAGATAATTCAGATTGGCTAATTCAAGTTAAATCTGATTTGGCCTAAGATTTAACTTGATTTAAAACAAATAGAGCAACTAATTTTCTATGGATCTAAATATGATAAGATAAATTATTATTATTTCTTCAAAGAAAACTAAGACATTTTTCTAGACCACAAATATCCTATACTTTAGGAGAAACATATACATACAATTACCACTTAGGGAAGTAAAGTAAACTTTGCCAATGGGCAGGGAGGATAGAAAGAGTTGAATGAGGAACCATCTAGTTGTGAATTTCAGGGTAGGAAGACGGACAAAGCAGCCCTGAAATTATTTCCCTGCGGTAATCCCTGGGTCAGGGAACTCTCTTGAGTTCAGTCAAGGAGGCAAAATAGGAGAGATGAACAATAGTTCAAAATTCCACTTTTACCTGTAATAAAAATAAACAGAAATATAGTAAATAGACAAATTATTCAACTCTTGCTAATCTCTCCATTTCCTGCAGAATTTGTCTGCTATTGTAAGGAGAGAAGGGAATGCCCTTACAGACCACTTGAACATGTAAGTAACACTGAAGAACCTACTAGTCCTCCTGATTTGAGTAATAAAAAACAATCGCAGACCCCATCAAATGTGAGAGTAAATGGGCTACCTTTAGCCACACTTGATACTATCTGCTGCTAATTCTGTGGAGAGTGCAAGAATTAGCCTCCCCTTAATTGGCAGTTGCAAAGAAGTCTCCCCAGGAAACTTCCTTGTATGGGAAGATTTAAAATTCCATTAGTGGCAATGACAACATTATAGCCAAGAGGAGTCTAGAGTTGGTCTGATCTTTTGTTTAAAATATTCAGAGTAATTGATGAGAGAGCTAGAGAGAGCCAGAGCAACAGAGCGATAGGGAGAGAGAGAGAGAGAGGCTATTAGTTGAATGATTGATAATGGAACCTTTCTAATTACATCAGCCCTTTCCAGAGGAGACAGGTCATGAAACTTACAGATCCACGGCTATAAGTTTAAGAGTTTTTGACAAATAACTATAATTGAAAATACAGTTATCAAAAGATAAGACAGATGTGAACAGCTTGTTTCTTTTTTTTATGTAGGAGTCAGGGACAGGGGAAACTTTGCTGCCTTAATGGAACTAAGTGTTGCAATCATAGCGACTTGGATTCAGGTTGGTGAGATTAGATTACAAAGCACTAAACCAGTAAAAATGCGATTACCATTCATTTCATGAGGAGAGACATGTATATCGTCTTATTTTCCAACTTCTAGAGATGACTTATTTAAAATATTTTATTTCTAGTTGTAAACAGCATTCATGCTCCTTATAGAAGCTTAAAATAAAATAGTGAGATCGTTAATACGAAATGTCCGATTTTGAATCAAAAGTTTAGTCTATTATATCTCAAACAAGAAGCATTACAATTAATCAAAGCATGCGCCTAAGCTGTTGACAGTTTTGCCATTTTAAGGGTAACTAGTTTATGCCAGCAGCAAAGAAGCCTGGAGAAGCGAGTGGCAATGAAATTGCAAAAGGAATTGTCCACAGTTTGTTGACAATTGAATATTTTTCCTTGCAAGAAGTGGTCCAAAGCCTGGAAGAAGTGGTAGTCAGCTGGTGCCATGTCTGGTGAATATGGTGGATGACAGAGAGTTTCTAAGTCCTGCTGCCATAGTTTGAGCAGCAACGTTTGCGCAATATGTTGTCGAGCGTTGTCTTACAAGAGGATTGGTCTGTCTCTATTGACTGGTCTTGGCTGCTTCATCACAAGGATCGTCATCATTTTGTCCAGTTGGTTGCAGTAGACATCCACTGTAATCGATTGACCCTGTTTCATGAAGCTGTAGTAGATAATACCAGAGCTGGACCACCAAACAGACACCATTAGCATTTTTGATGAATATTTGGTTTTGGACTGTGTTTCGTCACTTTATCTTTATCCAAACATTGTGCCAAACACTTGCAATTGTCAAAAAGAATCCACTTTTCATCACATGTAACAATTCAATGTAGAAATGGTTTGCCTTTATGTCGTGACAGCGAAGAAAGGCAAGCTTCCAGACGATTGTTGTGCTGATGCTCGTTTAATTCATATGGAACCCATCTACCCAGCTTCTTTACCTTGCTGATTTATTTCAAATGGTCCAATATTGTTGGAATAGTAATATCAAACCTTACTGCTAATTCACATGTAGGTTGAGATGGATTCGTTTCCACTACAGCTTTTGGCCCATCATTATCCACCTTGGTCTCAAGTCACCACGTGGCTCATTTTCAAGATTACATTCACCAGAATGAAACTTCTCAAACCATGAATGTACTGTGTGTTCATTAGCCACATCCTTCCCAAACACTTTATTGATATTTTAAGCTGTCTGCATAGCATTTGTTCCACGATAAACTCATATTCGAAAATAACATCAATTTTTTACTTATCCATGGCTTCATAAAAATTGCTTTAAAAAAGACTTTGAAAGATAGTCACAAGCCAAACCATGCATTTGAAAGACTGAGGATGTACCTGCACAATAAAAATAAGACAAGAAGTCTCAAAGTGAAATGTCAGAGGTATCAACTGTCAAACTTAGTACTTCAGGAAATCAGACATTTCATACTTAATAACCTAATAATAAAATAAAATCTCTTCCACAGTTAGCTGTCATGGTAAACTTCTGCCAAAGTTTTTTCCCCTGATGAATAGTTAGAAATAATTGGGATTTATATAACCCATCTAATAACTTAATTTTGTCGTTATGTGGCATTAAAATACATTTTGGAATGCCACAAGAAACACTTTATACATTTAGTTTTAATATCTCCAGAGTATCCTATTTTGACATTTGAATTTTGTAAGTCATTTTTAAATTGAATAAAAGAAAGAAATAAACTAACCCAATATACTTTTTAAAGATTGCTCTGAGGAATTTCATTTGTTTACTATCATAAATAATTATCTGGGAAACTAATTTTATTAGATAACATTAGTTTTGCCAAATTGATTTCCAAAACCTTTGTACCTGTTGTGTACTTTAACCATATACCAATAAGTGAAAATTAATTTCATATTTGAAGTCTTTTTGGCTTAAGATTTGAACATTACAAAATCACATAATGTCTTCTCAGTCCAAGTTCAGGGTAAATTCACCACGAAGATGAATCATTAATTAGCAAAGATATATTCAGATTTGGAAAAATGCCTTTCTTTTAATCCAGTTGAGTTCTTCAGGTTTTCTGGTTTAATCCTCTTTCTCTTCAGATTCCATTTTTTTTTCCTTGAAAGTCTTCCCACATCAATTGTAGGGGAAATAGCAGCAATTCTTGGCCCCACCTTAAACAGTGAGAGTTTGCATGACCAGTCCTCCTCTCATTTTGGAAGGCTTTATTTCCTTTTTCCTGTGTGTGCGTATGTTGTGTGTGTGTTTCTGTGTTGGTTGTTGTGTTTACTATTGAACAAATGGTAATCGCTGATTCATGGAACTGACATTTTCAGTGGTGGATATTATTTCTTGCTAATACCAACACAAATAACAGCTTAATTGCACCAAGCACTTACCATATGTGGGTTGCAAAGCTAGTTTTACCAACAACCTGGCTGTAGCTTAATAACCTTGGACAAATCCCTGTATCTCTCTATACCTCAATTTTGTTATCTGGAGAATGGGGGCAATACAAGATTTCCCATTAATTATGAGGATTTTATGAGATAATGGAAATGAGAGTGTTTTTTAAAGTATGATAAATACTTGTTAAAGAGACAGATTGTCCGATTCTCTCATTTTGCTGATAAAGGAGAGTACACTCTTAACGTTTCTTCTGATGAGTGTGACCAGCACGTGCTATGACATTCAAGCCTCACAACACTGTCTGAAATACATCCTTATATAGACTGGAAGACTGAGGCTCAAAGAAGTTAAGTCACATGCTCCTGTCCTCTCGTGTGACTGATCAGTACTCAAAGCCAGCCCCTCTCCCAAGAAGACCCACAGGCTACCTTAATGCCTCACTGTTGCCTTTCTTTATCCCAAAGGCACATCCTCCTGCTTTTGCCTTGTCTGAGTCAGACCACTTCCTTTGATTTAAGTCGGTATGTCAATGTGGCCAACTAACAGAAAATTCATTTGCACATCCTTAGTCTGGAGTTGGCCCCCACGCCTACTCCAGTTGTAGAAAACATCCTCCTTGCTCAAATCTCACCTCCTGCCTGAACAAAAGCTCTCAGCATAATGGAAAATCTCCCATGACGCATGGGCTCTGGCTCCAACCACAAATCACCTGTGGTAATTAAAGCATAATGAAACACCATAGTCAGTCAGGGACTAATGGGGGTCTTTCCTGCAATATTTACCTCCTACATTAACTCTCTAATTAGACAACTATACTTCATCATCCCATAAGCCTAGTTCAATATGTTGAATTAAATTGCTTATTTTTAATATATAGTTCGTATTTGGAATTGCAATAGTTGCTGAGGGTGAAGGGGTTTAAGACAGGTGAACAGGGAGAAAATTCTTACTTTCCAAAATATATTAAATTGCTTCTTTGGAATATCTAGCCCAGGGCCCTAGATAATATCTATATTCTCACCAGTCTCTTTCAAATATTGCCTGATCTAAAGTCCAATACAATCATCTTTCAATAACAACTGCCTTAACAACAACTTGCCATCCATTCACTCAGGTGTCCACCTAGTCAGTAAATAAAACCCAAATATCTGTTTTGCCAGGCATTTTTATAACTGCTTAGAAATATCAATGAACAAAACAGACTGTGACCCTTTCCTTTCAGAACTTATATTTTAGCAGGGGAGGTGGATGCATAATTATCTATAAGCATGATAAATGTATACATTATAAACCAGGTTGGAATAAGTAAGTGCTATGATAACTATGTGGATAGGGTACAGGGCATCCAAGGGCAGGTTGTGGAGCAGCTCCCGGTAGTAATTAGAATGGTCACATGAGTGTAATTGAACGGTGAGTCCTGAACAGAGACTTGAAAGGGATGGAGATGAGTTTCAGCCAACAGATCTGGAAAAGAACACTTCTGGCAGGGAGAAGACCAAGGGCAAAGGCCTGCAGTGTTCTAGAATTTACTAGTGGCCACTGTGGTTGTGCCCTGCAGGGTATGTTGAGGACTAAGACATTTACTCTGATTAAAATGTGGAACCACTAAAGATTTCCGAGTAGAGGATGGATGTGAGCTAATATTTTAACAGTAGAACTAATTGGTGCCAGGCTGCTGTGGACTGAATTTTTGTTACCCCCCAAATTCTTATGTTGAAGCCCTAACTCTAAATGTGATAGTGTATGGAGGTGGGGTCTTTGGGAGGTAATTAGCTTTAGATAGGCTTATGAGGGTGAGGCCCTTATGATGGGATCAGTGTCCTTATAAGATGAAGAGACCAGAACTCAAGCTCTCTCTGTGGTGTGAGGACACACAGCAAGAAGGCAGCTGCCTGCAAGTCAGGAAGAAGGCTCTCACCAGGAACTGGGTGGTGAGCATCTTGATCTTGAACTTCTGACCTCCAGAACTGCAAGACATAAATTTCTGTTGCTTAAGTCATCCAGATCATGGCATTTATTTGTTACAGCAGCCTGAACTGACCAAGACACAGGCCTTAAACTAAATAATTTATATTTAATTCTCAACAATCCTATGAATAAGCAGCAGCAGCTCTATCTTACAGATAAGCAAACAAAAGTTTTAAGAGATAAGATGCTCAAAGAGTGATGTTCAAGAAACAACACAAGTGTAATCCAGACTACAGAAGAAGCCATTACGTGCTATGCCATACCAATGCGTCTTACCCATGTGATTTTCCATGTGTTTTCCCAGCATGTTCGCCCCTACTTTCCAGCTTCTTCTGAGTCTTATATTTTAAAGCTGGGCTTCAACAGAGACTCCTCAGTAAGGCCAATCCTGAACACTTTGGTTAGTATTGAAACTTGGCCCCCCTACACACACTAGGGCTATCACAGCCCCTTTTCTGTATTTTTCACAGTTCTTATCACAATCTGTATCTATTTATTTGTTTACTCATTCATATTCTATCTGCTACCCCAAATACAAGCTAAATTATTGTAAGTAATTTGTGAATATTGCAAACCTAGCACAATGTTTGGTATTCTGTGGGTGTTAAATAAATATTTACAGAAAGAGAGAATAATGAACACTTAAAACAATCATGAAAATAAACAAAAATATCAGTGTTGGTTTTTTTACAAATAAAACAAAAGTCATTCCTTACTGCTTACAGAGCTGAAAGCCCAAGCCTTCCTTATACATAGGGCCCTTCACAATCTGCCACCACACTCTTCATCTCCCCATTGGATGATATCTCTAGCATATCTGAATCATTGTTTGTCTTCAACCACCCAAAGAAGCATGCAATTTCTGAGTTAAACACAATGGAATGGCTGCCTCCTCATTACACAGTCAAAGGCATTATTACTCCCATGTTCTAGATATGGAATCTGTCAAGAATGGTGGAGAGGTACCAAAGTCCGTGCTATTTCTACCCAATAAACTTCCCTCCTCATGGCTAGACTTAGTTATTGAGTGTCTCTGAGAATTGTGGGTTCTAGAATACCCAGCAGTGGTTACACCAAAATTTTATCAACCAATCTAGGAAGATCAAATGCAATGAGCTCCATGCAAGTCTGTATAACAGCAAAAAGCCAGTGAAACTTACCCCATAGGAGCTCCCAATAGAAATGAGACTTGCTGAACTAAATGAGACCATGTTCTTAAAGACGAGAACATGGAGGCCCAGAGGAAGCCAAACACTTGTTACATGTGCAACAGTCCCCAGACTTTTTGGCACTGGGGCTTTTTTCATGGGTGAGACGGGGACTGGGGGGAGGCAGAGCTCAGGCAGTGATGTGAGCAATGGGGAGCAGCTATAAATACAGACGAAGCTTTGCTCACTTGCCCACTACTCACCTCCTGCTGTGCAGCCTGGTTCCTAACAGGCCACAGACCAGTACCGGCCTGCAGCCCAGGGATAGGGGACCACAGTCATAAAGCGTGAACTTCCCCTGCCAGCGGCAGGAATCCAGTTCTTCTACCTTTAGTGCCTTACTTCTACCTCTCCCCAAAAGATCAAAGTAGATTCAAAACCGTAAGCCTCGTAAAACAAAACAAGAATGATCTGAGTCATCCTCTCAAACAGACGTTAAAGAGACAGATACGTGCAAAATGTCAAGTTGGTTAGTTGAAACAGAGACCTCGTTCCTTTTATTTGATTATTATGATAATAGTGACAGTCATAATACTCCTTGCCACTGAACTGACACTGGATATTCAATCAAAATTGAATAATGTAGAACAACTTTTTGACATTGCGGCCCTGCTTAATAGAAACAGCATGTAGGAATAAACACATACACAATTATGCATGTCTGGCAAAAGAATTATTGCAAATGTGGAAAATCAAACAGTGCCTTAAGGTCAATGTTAGGCCTTAAAAGGATTGAGCGATTTGAGGGAGCAGGGGGCCTGGAAGGCCCCCTGCTACTCCTAGTGTGCAAAATCTTATGTGAGAAAATCAGCAATCTGCATGAAGATACTTAACATACTCCTTCTCTCCACAGCTCTTGGTCTCTCCAGGAGATATCTGCTATATTACAACAAATGTTTGTAAGAGTTTGTCAGTGGGGGTCAAAGAGAGGGAGTCCATGCCTCCAGGAAGGAATGAGTCTAAGTGGACATAGTCAAAAACATGTGGATATGTGGTATGGTCTATGGATGAAATAATAAATGGGATATTAAGGATGAAGTTGCCAAGGAAACACTATGTGGAGACACCATAGCTTGAGATAAGAATGAGTAGAGGTTCAAAACAAGAAAATATAATTTCTCAATCATTTTTAATAGCAGAGCCCTTCATCAACTTTCATCAAGCTCTTTCATGGAGTACAGATTGAAATATAAAAAAAAGATAAGGCCCCATTTTAATTATAATGCAATATATAATGAATAGGGAGAAACATAAACATATGTAATATAATTTCTTTTCTTTTCTTTTTTTTTTTTTTTTTTTTGCAGTGCAAATATAGTGTTCTGTGGGCTCAGAGAAGGAGTTCTTCATTCATCTTGAGGGAAGGAAACAGATTTTAACACTGGAGAGAACATATCAGTTTACTCCAAAATCGAATCTAAGACTAAGTCAAATTGAAAGGAATCGTGTTGGACATAACTGGGCAAGAGAAGATTTCGGAAGAGTCAGGGTCACATGTAGAGGTATTATGTAGTCACAATGGGAAACCTGAACTGCTCAGGAGAAAGTGTGAGGCCAGGAAGGGGCTAGAGAGACCAGGCTGATTCTGAAGGGGAAGTTGAGGACACAAAACACTTTTAATAAATGGGATTAAATTGTATAGACTGTATATTTTAAATGGATTAAGGTGGGAAGATATAACACTTTTTACAGATCATATGATTTCATTATTTTTGTCAACAAAATCATAACATGATGGAAACTTTTCAAAGGATCATATACAATATGTTTTTTATTAAATGAGTTCTTATGAAAAGGAGGTATTCACTACTAAAGCCTCTTCTTCTCCCTAAAAAAATAGAGATGTGAATACAAATATGGAGATAGATGGAGATATAGAGATATGGATAGACAAAGGTTTATAGGTATGGGATTAGCTATAAATTAAAATATAGATACAGCATTAGATAGATGGATAGTGATATATATTTCTCTGTCTGTAATACATAAGTGCATATAGGTATATAAATGTAGATAGAGACAGAGAGATGTAGATAGGAAAAGACAGAGATAGATATAATATTTCTCTTTACATAGATATAGATATATAGTGCATCAGTCAAGATTTCCACAGAAACATGGAAAGTTAAAGTAGAGGAGAGAGAGAAAGATTTCTTTTAAGAAATTGACTCTTGAAATTGTTAAGATAGACAACTTCAAATTCCACACAGCAAACCAGAAGACCAGAAACTCCAGAATATTTCTATGTTAAAATCTTAAGGCAGAATTCCCTCTTCTTGGGAAAACTAAATTTTTTGCCGTAAAGGCCTTTAGCTAAGTGGATGACACCCACCCGCATTATGGACGCTAATCCCTTTAGTTAAAGCCAACTGATTATAAATGTCAATCACATCTACAAAATACCTTTACAGCAGCACCTATACTACTTAGCATTTGATCAAACTGGGCATGATAGTCTAGCCAAGTTGACACAAACTTAACCATTGCATGTATTGATAGATATAAGGTAGAAATACATAGATGGACAAATATATTTATTTATATCTATCTATATATAATAAAGATATCAATATCTTTATATTTACCTGTATCTATCTAGAGATAGATATTTATATTTATCTATCTTTACATCAGATAGCGACACAGGTATATAGATAAATATCTTTGTCTAAATATCTTTATCCATAAAGATACCCATATCTATCTACTTATCTATCCATATCATTATACAGATAGATTAATCTTAAGTAACAAACTCCTAATGACTACTTGTCACCCCAGAAAAGCCAGTGGGACATTTGCATAAGATCAGAGTTTGCAGTTGCCAGGCAAAACTGCCCTAGCAGGTTAAACAGAAACTTATTGACATGGCCTTGATTGGTTTTCAGTGTTCCGGGGAAGGCTTGAGAGCAGGGTTTGCGCCTTGGCTGTGTGAACACCCAGTAAATACACAGTTCATCTGTGGATGGTCCCACTGCTGGTCCCACTGCTGCTTCTTGCATGCACTAGACATGACAGTTTGCACAGCTGCCACTTCTGAGCCAGGGACTGAACTTTGCAGTCATTGACAATTCCAAAGACTTCCAAATAATTTGCCATCAGTTATCTCAACCAAATGTCGCACAGTTTAAAAGTTTTACATGGTCACCTACCATCTCATTAAAGATACTGTAAAGGTTTTACTGTTTATTGCCTTTGTTTTGATTAATGTCACCACATCACTGACATACTGTGACACTTACATGGCTGTATGTCCAAATACCTCAAAAGTGGAAGCATGAGAGGCCCCCAGCTGTCAGCCAGGCTTGCTTCTCAAAAAAAAAAAAAAAAAAAAAAAAAAAAAAAAAAAAAAAAAAAAAAAAAAAAAAAAAAAAAAAAAAAAAAAAAAAAGAGAAAGAAAGAAAAAGAATATCAAGAACGAACTAGGCTCAATATTGGTAAAAGAAAGGAAATAAAGCTGAGAGAAATAATAAATGAAATAAAGACCAGAAAAATGAAAAGTTGTTTTTTTGTAAAGATAAATAAAATTGACAAATCTTTAGCTAGATTTGAGGGAAGACTCAAATTAAAAAAAATCAGAGATGATAAAGGAGACATAAGACTGATACCCAAGAAATATAATGTATCATAAGAGACTCTTGTGAACAACTATACACCAATAAAACCTAGAAGAAATGAATAAATTCCTGGATGAATAGAAACTACCAAAATTAAATTATGAAGAAATAGTAAATCTGAACAGACCACTAACAGATGAGGAAATTGAATCAGTAATTAAAAGTTATCAATCATATTATAGAAAAGCCCCAGACCAGATGGCTTCACTGCTGAATTTCACAAAATGTTCAAATAAGAAATATTATCAATTCTCCTCAAACTATTCCAAAAAATTGGAGAAGAGAAAATATTCTCAAACTCATTGTATAAGGCCAGCATTTCCCTGAGACCAAAACCAAGTAAGGACACAGCAAAAAAAAAAAAAAAAAAAAAAAAAAAAAAAAAAAAAAAAAAAAAAAAAAAAAAAAAAAAAAAAAAAAAAAAAAAAAAAAAAAAAAAAAAAAAAAAAAAAAAAAAAAAAAAAAAGAGAAATACAGGCCAATATCCCTAATGAACAAAGGTGTAAAATTTCTCAACAAAATACCAGAAAACTGAATTCAATGGCACATTAAAAAGATTATTCACTATAGTTAAGTGGGATTCATCCCAGGGTTGCAAGGATGGTTCAATATATGCAAACCAATAGATGTAATATACTACATTAATAGAAAGAAAGACAAAAACCATATGATTGTTTCAATACACACAAAAAGAGCATTTGCAAAATTCAACACAGCTTCATGATAAAAACTCTCAACAAATTTGGTATAGAAGATATGTACATCAAAACAATAAAGACCATATATGGCAAGCCTACAGCTAACAATATATTGAATGGAGAAAAGCTAAAAGGTTTTTCTCTAAGATTGGGAACATGACAAGGATACCCATTTTCATCACTCCTATGAAACATAGTACTGGAAGTCCTAGCCATAGCAATTAGGCAAAAGAAAGAAATAAAAGGGATCCAAATTGGAAAGGAGGAACTCAATATGTGCCTGTTTGTAGCTGGCATGATTTTATACGTAGAAAGTTCTAAATACTCCATGAAAAAACTGTTATAACTAATAAACAAATTTAGGAAACTGCTAATTACAAAATCAACATACACAATCAATAACATTTCCATACACTAACAGTGAACTAGCTGAACAAGAAATAAAAGCATTCCATTTATAATAGCAATAAAAAAGAATATACCTAGGAATAAACTTAACTAAAGAAGTTAAAGATCCCTATATTGAAAACTAAAAAACAATGATGAAAAAAACTGAAAAGGGCATAAATAAGTGGAAAAATATTCCATGCTCATGGATTGTAAAAAATTAATATTATTAAACTGTCTAGACTACCCAAAGTGATCAACAGATTTAATGCAATTCCCATGAAAATACTAAGGACATTCTTCATGGAAATAGGAATGAAAAACCCTAAAATTCATATGGAACCACAAAATATCTCAAAGCCAAAGCTATCCTGAGCAAAAAGAACAAAGCTGTAGGTGTCACACTACCTGCTTCAAAATAAACTACAAAGGTATAATAACAAAAAAAGTATGACACTGGCATAAAAATAGACATATAGACCAATAGAATAAAATAGAAAGCCCAGAAATGAATTCCCGTACCTATAGCCAACAGATTTTTGACAAAGGTACCAAGATCACACAATGGGGAAAAGACACTCTCTTTAATAAATGGTGCTTGGAATATTGAATATTCAAATGCAAATGAATGAAACTATATCTCTATCGTTCACCATATACAAAAATAAACTCAAAATGGATTAAAGACTTAATGAAATAAATTGGCCTGAAGAAATCATTGTTCTGGGCAGGTATATTTAAAATTCGACCTCAAAAATCACTGTCAACAAAATCCAACATCATACTCAATGGGGAAAAATTGAAAACATTCCTGCTTAGAAATGAAACCAGACAAGATTTCCCTCTATCACCACTTCTTTTCAACACAATGCTGGAAGTCCTAGCCAGAACAATCAGACAAGAAAAGGAAATCAAGGGTATCAAAATGGGGGCAGAAGAGGTCAAACTATTGCTCTTTGCTGTTTATATGATATTATATCTAGAAAACCCGTAAGATTCAACCAAGAGACTCAGGAATTGATAAATGAATTCAGATAAGTCTCAGGATACAAAATCAATGCACACAAATCAGTAGCTTTCATATAAGCCAATAACAGTCAAGCCAAGAATCAAATTAAAGACACAATATCTTTCACAATAGCATCAAAGAAAATTAAATATTTACGAATACGTTTAACAGAGGAGGTGAGAGACCTATATAGGGATAATGAAAAAACACTGAGAAAAGAAATTACAGAGGATGTAAACAGATGGAAAACCATACCAAGCATGATCAATATTGTTAAAATGTCTATACTACCCAAAGTGATCTATACTACCCAATGTAATCCCCATTATAATAACAACATCATTTTTCACAGATCTAGAAAAAATAATTCTATGCTTTGTATGGAACCAAAGAAGGCTACATACAAAGCCAAAGCAACCTTAAGCAAAGAGAACAAACTGGGAGGCATCAATTTACCAGACTTCAAGCTGTACTACAAGGCTATAGTAAACAAAACAGCATGGTACTGGCACAAGAACAGAGACATAGAACAATGGAACAGGGCTGAGAATCCAGATATAAAACCATTGTCATATTGTCATCTGATCTTTGACAAAGCAGACAAAAACACTGGGAAAAAGAATTCTTATTGAATAAATGGTGCTGCGAAAATTTGATAGCCACACGTAGAAGACTGAAACAGGATCTGCACCTCTCACTTCTCACAAAAATCAACTCACAATGGATAACAGACTTAAACCTAAGACATGAAACCTTAAGAATTTTAGAAGAAAATGTTGGAAAAACTGTTATAACATTGGCCTAGGCAAAGGATTTGTGAAGGCAGCCCAAAAAGCAATGAAAGCAACAACAAAAATAAATAAATAGGATCCAATCAAATTAAAAAGCTTCTGCACAACCAAGGAAACTATCACTGGAGTGAACAGACAACCTACAGAATTGGAAGAAAATATTTGCATGTTACACATCTGATAAAAGTGCTGGTAACTAGAATCTGCATAGAACTCAGGATAATTAACAAGAAAAAAATCAAACAGCCTCATTAAAAAGTGGGCAAAGACACGAACAGAAACTTTTAAAAGAAGATAGACTAATGGCCAACACACATATGAAAAATTGCTCAACATCTCTAATCATCAGGGAAATGCAAATCAAAACCACAGTGACATATCACTTAAGTCCAGTGAGAATGGGCTTTATCAAAAAGTCCCAAAGCAATAGATTCTGGTGAGAATGCAGAGAGAAAGGCACACTTAAACACTATTGGTGGGACTGCAAACTAGTACAACCTCTATGGAAAGTAATATGGAGATACCTCAAAGAACTAAAAATAGAACTATCATTTGATCCAGAAATCCTATTACTGGGTATTTACCCAAAGGAAAAGAAGACATTTGATTAAAAAAAAAAATCTGCACTCGAATATTTATAGCAGCACAATTCACAATTGCAAAGGTGTGGATACAACCCAAGTGCCCATTGATACATGCGTGGATTAATAAAATGTGGTATATGCATAACATGAAGTACTCTCAGCCATAAAAAACAATGGTTACCCAGCCGCCTCTTGTATTATCCTGGATAGAGCTGGAGTCCATTCTTTGAAGTATCACAAGAATGAAAAAACAAGCACCACATGCACTCACCATTAAATTGTCACTAATTGATCAACACTTACGTGCACATATGGAAGTGACATTCATCAGGCACATGGGAGGGGGAGGAGGGGATAGGTAAATTCACATCTTATGGGTGTGGTGCACACTTTCTGGGGTATGGACATGCTTATAGCTCTGACTCAGGGGGTGCAAAGGCAATATATGTAACCAAAGTGTTTTTGTATCCCCATAATATTCTCGGGAAAAAAAAAAGTAGCCTTAGCTATTGCAGCCAATCTCTTAGTGCATTGAATGGAAACAAAAGAAGCAGAAGGAAACCCTCAAAAATGTTGTCAAGGGAAAATCAATGCAAAGTGGGGGATGCTTAGAATTGATTTCTTATAACTAGTAATTTGATTATTATTACAGATCTAGTTTTATTCTATAGAAGATGTTGTAAGCACTTAGATCTTAAAGTGGGTAAAAAAAATACTTATTGAATATTTATGGTGTGAAGACATTGTGTTAAGTGATTTATATGTACAAAGTCTAATCATCATTAAAAAAAAGAGAAAACTTAAACCTCTTTTGATTTTTTGGCAATGGATCTGGAAGCTATTAAAGGAAAATTAATGTCTTCAGAAATCTAGGCGTCTACCCAATTTATATTACATTTTCCTTTACTGATCACTGTTTGAATTTCCATGGAAGATGAAAACCCTTTCTTAAGAAAAATAGACTTGGTGGGTAAGTAGGCTGTACCCAGGAGAAATGAAGAATAGAAAGTGGGCTGTCATGTCATTATATGAACAGCAGTGTGGGAGAAAGCATGTTAAGGGCATGGTGGAAGGAACATGATCTTACCTAAATTTTATGGACTATAGTTAGATTATGAAGTTGGATATAACAATAAATTGTTTACCTGGACAGAGAAAAAAAAGTAATCATTTACTATATACACTTTAAATTAATTTTGTTGAAAGTCGAACCTCTATGTTTTCCACCTAAAACTTGCTTCCCCTTTTCTGTTCTTTTACTCATGGTAGGATGCTACTTTCTACTTAGTTTTCCAAATAGAAACTTGGGAATTCTACTTGGCATTTCCTCTCTCCCATACCTCATAACTAAGCAGATATGTATATGACACACACACACACACACACACACACACATTTACATATATCCTCTTTGTTGAATTCTTAGTAGTTGCAACTGGTGGGTAGAGTCAGGGGCTATTCCTGCAGAAGGGAATCCAAACTAAGTGAAGCTAGAGAGTTGCTGAGATGGAAATTAGGAGATATTTGATTGAACAGAAGTGATGACAAAGAAAACCATGTCATGAGGAGTACAAATATTCCACTAAGGTAAGAGTAGAGTTATTGCAGCCATTTGGTTTTAACATGTATGTTTGAATTTTAGATTCTATTCAGTAGCAGTCCTGTGCTGAGTTGGGAAACTGGGAAGATGCAGGACTCATTACATACCCCTCCCCCCCAGATCAGTAGTGTGGGCAGTCTTCAGTTGGTGATGGGGAGATTAGGAAGGCCTTATAGTTCAACTCAGCTTGACTAAACTATAGACAGCCTTCTTCCTGACCTAGGCACCTGGCCTCTCTTTTATTAGAGCATTTACTTTAGAAAATTTTCTACTGTAAATTTATTCTCTGCCCCCTTTGAGATGTAAATCTTCTCCCATCCTATTGCCAGTTTTACTGTTGAGTAATGTCTTACCGAAAAACCCAGAGCCATCTTTTTGAAATGCAATCATGGAAGAGCTCCCCTGTCTCCTGGTAACTGTGGCAGGGTAGGAGCCTAAGTTTGATGGGCACCAAATTAGCAAACACAGATGGCCTAATCACACAGACCAACCTCCTTCCCAAAGTCCTCCAATATTTTCTACTATTAATAGCTCATACCAAAAGGCAATGGACTAATTCTAGAGTGAACTGAAGGAAGTATACCCAGGGATTAGGCCAATGAACTTCCAGTCTCCAACTTGGAGGACAAGTAGATGATGACCTGAATAAATAAGGGAATATGAAGGAGGGACACATAGACTGATATCATGGCATGGACCAAACACATGCCAGCTGAGAAACTGCTTTTATAAACAATGTGCATTGGCCATTTGGCTGGAGTAAGGATTGTCTCTGACAGTGGAGAAAATGTACCCGATGAAGGTGACACACCCACAAATGTAAATGAGGCAGTGTGGTTGCTCAACCTGGCTAAACTAAAATTCATCATCTTTTCAGCAAGCTCTACTCCTCCCCTTGGGTGTGGGGTCATTTATGGGCATTGCCATCTGCGCAGCTGCCCAAATAGAACCTGCAGGTATCCTGAGGTTTCCTTCTTCCTTCTCTCCACCTCAGGGCTCCCACTCCTTCCCCAGTACTGCCTCAGAGTAAGGCCAGGAGTAGATAATCAGAATCCCTCTCCTTGGATTGCACTTCTTGGGCTAAGAAACACATGGATGAAAAGGAAATAGTTCGAATTTATAATTCTGTAGGCATTCAGTTTGCTTACATATTAATCATCCACTTCTTGCCCAAAAATAAAGGGTCTACTTCTCCCCTTCCATCTTGCTTTCTTTATGGCTCTGGAAAGCAGGGCAGGAATTTGAGTTTATAGGGAATTATGGCACGCAGGCTGTGGATATAGTAATTTGCATATATCATATTTATTCCTCCAGACATCCTATGAAGAAAAAATTATCTCATGTTTCAAAAGGAAGAAATTCAAACTCATAGGAATTAAACGACTTGTTAGAGGTCACAGAGATTGTCAGAAGCTGAGTCGGTATTTAAAACCAGGTACTCCGGGCTCTAACGCCAGTACATTTTCCAAGAACCTGTGCTGCAACACTTTTTCCAGGGTAATTTCCTTTTCTAATATAGGCAGGATTTTTTTTTCTCTACCTCTTTTCCTTGCCTCCCCAGCGATACCTGGGTTCATTAGGATGCTGCACCTTTAGCTGCAGGTGACTCGTTAGGCATTTGAGTTCCATGCATTTGTCAGCAATTCAGGTTAACTTGCTCTTTCTAGTAAAATCCTTTCTAGCAAAATTCTTTCTGTTGTGAAAATTCAATAAAAGCTGAAAGGCGGAGGAGCGAGATTAGAAAGGTTGAAAAAGGAAACTAGACAACTAAGGAAGAACAGTCCCAACAAGCCCATATTTCTCTCTCATCGGAGAGTTTGTGAAAGGGCCAGACTGGCAGAAATGAAAAGGAAAATCCTTTTTTATTAAGCTCACCTGTATAGTATTATCTCTTCAGAGGTGTTTATGAAAACATTCACACACAGTAAAACGTGCCTCTATAGACGCACTTTTTATTGAATTTCTTCAGCTCTCCATCAAATTTTAAAATCCCTGCCTATTACTCCATCTCTACATAAATCATACCCCATGTCCATTAGATTCTAGCTTAGGTGCAATTCTCTCCAGCTCCTGGTAATTTGATACAGAACTGTGTATTGCACTGAAAAGGCATCTACATCCTGGGCTTCAAAATCACCTGGGATGGGTTGCAATTGTCTTGTTCCATTTCTTGGAGGAGAAATGCAATAGGATTCAGATGGGAAGATTAAAAAAGTCACTGACAATTTTATTATCACAGACCCTCAATTATTCATGTGCCGATGACCCATCCTCTGACTTAAACACCATCTTGACGCTGCAGCTGTCAGTACTCAGAGCCTGCCCCAGGGTTCTGTGTTGTTGATCTTCCACGCCCTCAGGGAAGGGGAGCCGGGTAATCTCAGAGGTTGGGTGAGTGAGACACTATCATTGTCATAGTGAGTGAAGGGTCGAATGTAGTGACTGAAAGGAGGCACCATTGTGGATTTCAGAAGCCAAAAGATGAAGACACTCCTGGATTTTATTTCACAGGACTAAATCAGATTTTGTCCTGAAAGGCTTTGATGGTACACAGTGGTCTGCTAGTCTTCAAAGTTTTACAAATTAAAAAATGCTAGAGTATTTCTCTCCCAGACATACCATTTTCCGATGCTGCCTTGTTCATTCATTCATTTAATCAGCCAGCCATTCAATCAGTTAGTCAACCACCAACAGCAGCACAATAAAAACCAACTGAGCATCAACAATATGCCAGGGGAATGTACGTGCTGGGAAATTATGGTGAACAAATAGACATGGTTCATGTTCTTGTGTACTTATATTCTGGTGAAGAATGCATCTAGGAAAAAGGCTTGACATACATAAATTCAGCATGTGAACATTATACAGAAAGTCATCGGTAAGGCAAACATGATTAGAAAAAACTTCCAAAGCTTTTAAGTTAAAAAACATGACACATTTCCCTTTTTTAGGTACACTTGCAGTCCCGTATGATTGGGATTAGATACTGGCATATGGATTTATTTCCACCAAATGTGTCCATCAAGACGAGAACATCAATATATTGTTGCAGATGTCTATCAGTGTCTGAATAGCGAACTGACACAAATAATTGATACCACTGTTGAGCCATGAGAGAAGAGAGCTGGCCCTGTGGCTAAAGTTGGGTAAATCATAGTACAAATCAAGTATTCATTGCCCTCCCTCTTGGGAAAGGCCTCCTGGAAGTTTTGTGTTCCTCCTTGTCTGAATATTCAGTTCTATTTCAGTCATTGGTTCTAGTAGTGGAAAAGATCATAAATCCCTTCAAGACAAGAGTTGCTCACACTCCATGAGCACTTTGATATACAGAAGTTCTTTCCAGTGGGAATGAGTTTCTCCTCTGGTCATCATAACCCTCCTTCTGCTTTCTTCATGTTTCTGTTTCCAGTTTCTCCGATCACTGCAGTCCTCCCTGCCACCTCCACCTGTACCGTCTCTTCTGGGACAGTCAGTCTGTGTTCTGGACTCTGGGATTGACAAAGAGGTTGTCCACTGCTCCTCCACTGTCCCAGACTGTGGCCTTTCCTGCTCCTTTCCAGCTACTCATCAGGGAATCCTTTTTCAGAAAGCTGAATTTTCAAAGGACCCTGAAGCAGAGGCACACTCTGACTCTCACAATCCTCACCACGAAAATGATAAGATGGCTACTGATCCTGGGAGAATCACCCCATGCTCAGAAGTGATTTAATGGAATGTCTCACAACAGAAAAGACATGAGCCACAACACTGAAGCACCTCAGTAATGTATCTTCTCAAAAAAGTGGTTGTTGAGCTTAGAACACAAGATTTAGAGAAATGTAATTTGCCAAGTGGGAATAAGATCTTCCCGGGCAAGCAACAGGTTGAGCCTGAAGGCCATGAGCAACTTGGTCAACACAGGGGGACTTTAGACTTAAACACTTCCAGAGGACTTGGGAGAATATTCTCTCAAAATCACTATGTCTTAGTCTGTCTTGTGCTGCTGAAACCGAATATCATAGACCATGTAATTTATGAAAAATCAGAAATTTAATTTGTCACAGTTCTGAAGGCTGAGAAGACCAACATCGAGGTGCTGTCACCTGATGAGGGCCTTCTTACCGAGTCTTTGCAAGGGCGGGAAGGGGACAAAAGCCATATCCTCATGTGGCAGAAGAGCAAAAAGAGAGAACTCATTCCACAAGCCCTTTTTACAGTAGCGTTAATCCACTCATGAGAATAGAGCCTTCATGAACTAAACACTTCCTATTAGGAACTACTCTCAATACTGTTACTTTGGGGACTAAATTTCTAACACATGAATTTTGGGAGACACTTTCACATTATGACTCTATGATCACCAAGGGAATTAAAAGGCAGTACCATTTGTTGAGTACTGCTTCAGATTGAAATTACTATCCCCTTTTAAGATAGACTTCACTAACTCAGAAGGGACAAAGGAATTAAGACATTTACTCAAGCAGCCAAGTGAAAAGCCCTGGATTTAAATTTAACCTGTGTCTTACCCTAAAACCTGTACGGTTTACCTGTTCACATGATTCCTCCCCATCTTTATTTAGCACCTAGTATGTCCAAGGACCTAACAGTTAACCACTACTTTATATAAAACATCCCATTTACATTTTAATTTCATTCCAAAATAAAAAAAATATGTAGAAAGTATGAATATTCCCCATTGTCTAGGTAGAACAAATAAAGTTCAAAGTGTTCAACAAATGTGTCCTGGCCATAGTATTACTAGATGGCAGAACTAATACTGAATTTATCTCATGGTGTCATATAAAGAATTAAATGAGATAGTGCAGGCAAAACACATTTTGTTAGCTTAGACACATAGTAGGAATGCAATAATTGTCTGCTATTATTATAGCATTTCTGCCCACTTAAGCTACTTAGATTAATCTATTCTTCTGAAATGATTTTCTCATGTATTCTGCCTGGATAGTCTTTTCTCTTCCTCTTTAGGCTCAACCTTGTGGCACTTCCAACCTTAAACTGAAGTTTATTCAATGTTGTATGAACATCTCCCTTTGTAGTATGTAGCCTGAATAGTGATAAGGACATGGGCTTTGGGCTCAGATATTTCTGGGTGATTATCCTGATTCCATTCACAAGCTGTCTGGTCTTTGGAAAAGGCTTGAACTTCTCTGGGCCACAGCAAATGTAAAATAGGAAATCATACATATTTCACAACATTGTTGAGTTTTAAATCCCAAAATGCCTACCCAAACTTGGTGCACAGTAGGCAGTTGATACATATTAGTTCTGCTCTCAGTCTCCTTCTTATTTGGATATCATAATCAGAGACAAAAAGGCAATTTAGTAGCCATTGGAACCATTGATGATTTTTTCTTTTGGCATCCGAATTATGTTTATTTAAAAATAGAAATTCCTGTGTTCTGGTGTCTTAACATAAAGAGTATAAAAATGAGAATTATATACACATCCACAAGAATTACAAGGCTTTGAAAAATTGCTTGTGTAAAAGCTTTGTGAGTTGTTGTTCAGCCAAAAAAAAAAAAATTGCAAATTACCTTGAGAGTGTCAGAGCTGTAATGGGGGATTTTTGTTCAACATAGTGCCATTTGCTAGAAAATTTTTTTCTCAAGAGTATAAGCCAGCTGTGCAAAGACCTAATTCAGGTTTTAACTCTTTTAATGTTAACTTAGACCATCCTGAGATCATTTGCTGCCACATTTCTAGGTTTTCCAGTGAGAAGAGCAACTTCTCCCATTTGGGGGAAATGTTTTCCACACCTCACTTTGGAACTTTCATCTCGACCACAAGCCAAGTGCAAGTACATTGGTCATTCTAAGCACTCAAATAAGCACTAGATTTAATGTTTTTTGTCTCCTCACCTGTGTTCAGGGGAAATGACTTCCATGTGGTTTAACCTGAGTGAGAATGTTATGTATACTAAGTATCCTTTCTGGACATTAAGCTTAGAAAGAAGTCATGAACATAATGTATCCCAATACACAGGTAACCACCGCTTAAAAAAAAAAAAATTTCTTCTTTCAATAACAAGCAAAAATCACTTTGGCACCTACCAAATTGGATTTTCGTAGAACTAGGCTTCAAAGATGGAAAGAGCAATGAAGCAGGTCTGGGGTGAGGGCTGGAGATCCTGGGTGTATGAATACATACTTGATCCTCATTTTGGAGCTTTATGTTTTAATTTTGATAAAGTTTAATTTATTCTTTTTAAAAATATGATTCAAGCATTTTGCATTCTATCAAAAGCATATTGACAAATCTCAAGAACACAAAGACTTTCTTCCTTTATTTCTTCAGGAGTTTACATTGACCTACGATTTTCAGTTTTCCTTCTGAGTATATGGTCTGAGATTATTATTCCCTGTCTCTGAAAGTTTGCCTTAGCCAGGGGACTGGCAGAGCTCCATAAATTATAATTTGAACCTTTAAATTATACTCACCATGTCTCCTTCCATTTATGGTTGTGACCTCAAACTGTGTAACCAACTGGAGTCTCTGACAATGGGTACATGAAGTATCCCTCAACGAGCTGGATTGACGTGAAATCTAAACAAGAATAAGACTTTTGTTGGGATAAGCCACAGAAATTTTAGTTAACCACAGTGTAACTTAAATATCCTGACTGATGCAGGCAACATCCACTTTGACTTTTCTTTTCATTTTATTTTTCACCAAAGACGCTGGTTTTAACTATTCTTTTATGTTCTCTGAGAGGCCCAGAGGAGCTTGGAAGCAATCTGGTCATGTAAGTAAATGATTTATAACTCCCTTTTGGCCCTAAGCAAGGATTTGCCCTGTACCATTCATCTCTCAAGATATAATTGGACTTAAAATTAAATCCGTATTACCTTCCAATTCATTGAGAGGAAACCGGTGGTTTTGACTTAAACAGCAGTTTCCAGCAAGGTATCTATTAGGAGGTGGTGAAAAATTGTTGCAGTCTGTTATGCTGAGAAACAGCATGGGGAAAGAACTGTTTTTCTAATGGTACCCTACTGAGCCTGAGTTCCTGAGGACAAATTTCATGATTCGGAATAAATAGCAGGCTGGGCTCTGTGGCCATCCACACTTTAGCCCAAGCTGCTTTGTATGAATATATTGTGTTTATTGTATTTCACCATAAGATTTTGCTTGTAAAATTCTTTCATTGCTTATATGAAGCCCCTCCAAAAGCCAGGAAAAAGGAGGTGGGTTTCAGGAACGAGAAAATAAATCTAGATCAGAGCAGAGTTCCAATGGACCCTGATAATCAGAGGAGTCATGAAGGATCAGGGATACCCCTTGTCTCTGTTTTAAGCTCGTCCTGGTCTATACCCTGTATTCAGGAATAAGATCGAAGTGGAATCCACTAGGAGTTGAATAACTGGCTTTGGCTGCTCTAGAGTTTGGAAATCAAGATGTAGACTCCTTGCTACTCAAAGCATGGGCTGTAGATTTGCCTTATGGAGAACCTACTAACAGGAATGAAGTTCAGAGTGCAAAAGAGTAACACCTATAAAAGGAAAAGTAGGGGCTGTGAATCTTGGGGGAGCCTTCATAGTGCATGCATGTCAAAGTCTCTGTCAACTCAATGGGAGTCCAGGGAAAAGGTGGTCTGTACCCTGGAGTTTCATTTTGGGTGGAAATGGCCAGACCCTTGGCCCAATTCTATGCTCCATCATTGACTGAGGGTGCCATGACTTCATGTTGATAGTTGAGGTGGACCATGAAGGAGCTAATGCTGGAGGCTACTAGTTCATGCATTCCTCAGAGATGGGTAGTGAGTCCTTTCTTGGAAAGGGTTCTGAGGAGCACACTTCAGAGCCTGCCACGGGGGACCAGCAGCTCTAACATCAGCTGGGAGCTTGTTAGAAATGCAAAATCTTGTGCCCTACTGGAGTCCTCCCGCATCAGCATCTGCAGTTTGACATGATATCCAGGTAAATTGTTTTGCACTTTAGGGTTTGAGAAGCACAGAATATTATCTAAGGAATAAAAGGAGAAAGATAAGTTCTATGGCTGATCACGGTGAGTCAGAGTTCCCTGAAGTCATTTCAGAGACTTGATCAAAGAATTGCTTGCCAATTTCAGAACACATGAGAATCATTGCAAGAGCTGGCTTAAAATTTAATCCCTAGACCTCAAAACCAAATATATCAAGTTGGTACATCTGGAGTGGACCCAGCACTCTCCATTTCAACAAATGCCCAGGTGATTATGAAGTAAGTAATATATATATTTTTTAATCTCTTGACAAACATTGATCTTACAATTGTAATTCCATACTTTTCCTTGCCACATATCAATAGCTGTGAAGCTTGAAACAAATTAATTACAATTTGTGTGTGTGTGTGTTCCTCAATATTCTCAAGTGTAAAAATAGTCCCAAATGGTTGTGGTGAGGATTAAAAGATAAAACATTCACTTTTATTTTGTTAAAGAAGAAAACAAAGCTAAAATCAAAACTGAGTTGATTTATTTTTCGGTTCAGGGATTGAGGGTCACCCAAGAAGTGAGTTTCAAGTTTCCAGAGCTGGAAGCAGAGAACTAAATATAGAAGCAAAGGGGGGAGTGAATTTCACATTGGGAATGATTCCAGGAGTAAAGTTCTGATTGCTTAAGTATGGAGGATTGTAACGTCTCCCTTAGGAATGCCCATCATTCTAAGTCACAAAAGTGTAGGCATGCTTTACAAAGGGGTCCAGAAAGTTTTGACTCTTTGTAGGGCTCAGAGTCTTGTGGAGACACTTTCAGATGTACAATCTTGATTGTGATGATTTTTTCTTGTGACAGTCTTTTTGCAAAATTCTACAGAACATTTATTTTGTATCAGACCTGATGCCAGGCACCAGGAGTGCCATAGGAACAGCAGAGCCCCTTCACTCATGAGCTCCCAGTGTGGAAGTGATGGATAGAGGTAGGCACAGGCCGCTCGTTCTAGGAGAGTGAAAGCAAGTCACTTGAGGCGTTACTGAGAGCTGAGGTAAATAGAACAGCATCTAAAGCAGACTCTTGGCCTTGAAAGATGGCTCAGACTCTTTTTAGCTAAGTGACATGTGCAAGTGACTTTGCTCTCATTTTCCAGATGAGAATAATGGCAAGCCTATCTCGTAGGTCTTTTTATGAATATTACAGAAGCAAATTTAGGTGAATCACTTAGAATGGTTCCTGGCATATGGTAAGCACGTGACAGACAGTTGTCATGATAACAAACATCCTTTCATTCAGTGGAATATAACTCAACCATTGCACATTACACCTCAAGGATAGAC
>RJWJ010024615.1:0-24660 GCA_004363605.1 Indri indri | reverse complement strand
TTTTTATTCCATTTTAATGATATAATCTCTACTTTGGTGATGAGATACTGCTTTATCTCTTTTGCACTTTTATTTCTTGACCTTAAAATGATTTTGTTTTCTTAATCTACTGTTTCTTCTTTCTATAATTTTAAAATTACTTATAAATCAACTTTTTAAAGCAAAACAATAATTGTCTTGGATTGAACAAACTCAACATATTTAGCTTCCATAATGAATTACTTGTGTTTTTATAAGTAACTCATGATATATTCTGGAAATCATGTCTTTTAGAGGTTTTAATTCTACTATGAGTATGAAAAATAGGTGTTGGAATTTTCAATCATTTGATTAATTTATTTATACTGTACTTCTGTTGAAAATGTAAATATTTAAAACAATGACCCAAATCTCTAAGGGAAAAACATAAAAAGCAAAAAAACAATGAAAAAGAAACAACATTTTTAATAAAATAATAGAAGTGCTATACATGTAATTTGAAATTATGCCAATAAAAACTAATGCATAAGTTTTCAATATATGGAAAAGTCATTTACATAATATTTCAGAAAACTGACATTAGAAAATAAAAGAGGTTAGAACATGGCAACTAGAATTAAAGTGAAAAAGCTAAGGATACTTTTTGTGTTTTGAATCACCAGCCTTTTCCTATCTTACCTGGAAAATGTGACAGTGAAAACTTCACTTCTGCCAGTATTAAATGGGATCTTGATGAACCTCATTTAATTATTCAGACTCATACAAAATGTTTTTAAGTCATGGAGATGAATATTATGGTTTTAAATCATAAAAAAGTTCAAAATAATGAATCACATTAGGTACTGAAAGCACCTTAAAGTTGAAGTATGATTCCTTTCATAATGACACATGGTTTTCAGAAAAATAGCAGAAACTGACATTCTAGAAAAACAAAATGAGTGATTCACACCCCAGCAAAATTTAATATCACTTCCAGGATATTAAATACTTCATGTGCCAAGTTAGTCATAGATTCTGGTCTTGCTTCAAGAGGTACTACTGATGTTCTTAGTTTTTTTTTTTTTTTTTCTTTTTAATCATAGTGAATCTGTGAAAATTTATCCACATATGAAGAAGCCATAATGAAACAGACTTATTGCCTCAAACAAGTCATTGATTCTTCATGAAATTGACGTGGAGATTTAACTTTAGAGAGCTTCTAGAACTTACTTCCAACTAATACAAAAAGAAATTACTTCTAAACTATCTGTGTCGTTTGCATTTATAGTCATGTGATGATTGCCAGTGGGGATATTCTGCCTGCAAATGCATCTAGTCGTGTTTTTGGATGTCTTCATTTATTAAATAATCCATTCTACTCAATTTAACACACATCTCTTAAGTATGTGTGTCTATCTGGCTTTATGGTTAACTACGAAGGGTTAACAAGACAACAAAATACAGTTGATCCTTGAACAACACAGGTTTGAACTGTGAGCATCCACTTACATGCAGATTTTTTTCAAAAAAATTTACACTAAGTGTGCCCAGTGTGTTTGCCTCTTCGGCTTCCTCAGTATCCCCTCCACCTCTTCCGCCTCTGCCACCCCAGAGACAGCAAGACCAACCCCTTTTGTCCTTCTCCTCAGCGTGCTCAAGGTGAAGACAAGGATGAAGACTTTTGTGATGATCCACTTCCACTTAATGAGTAGTACGTACATTTTCTCTTAGTTATGTTTTGTTAAAAGAACACTTTTCTCTAGCTCACTTTATTGTAAGGATACAGTTTATACCACATATAACATACAGAATATGTTAATTGACTGTTTATATCATCAGCAAATCTATTTGTAGTGAAGTGTTTGGTGAGTCAAAGGTAATACATACATTTTCTACCGGTGGTGGGTGCCGTTAACCCCCAAGTTGTTCAAGGATCAACTGTGCAATCTCTTTCCTCAAGAAGCTCACACGCAGGTTGACAGACAGGAAATTACACTTCAGAACAGAGTTTGGCCAGCCTTATAAAAGTAGAAATAGGATTCTAGGAGAGAAGGAAAAGGGAGTTCAAGTTCTGCCACATTTAGCTAAAATCATTGTCCCCAAAATGTATATTCTTTGTATCCAGTCATATGTTTTAGTCCAGAGGAAATAAAACATCCCTTCCATACCATAGGCCTTTAAATTTTATTTTATTGGTGTTTGTTTGTTTGCTTGCTTGTGTTTTGTTTTTTGGCCTAACTGGTATAACATCAATGCCACTATATTCTTCTATTAAATCTCATCAACTATTTTTCAGATTAAAAAAAAAAAGACTTCATCTTATCTATCCTCTTCTCAATATACTTTTTTTGTTGAATATCATCCTCAAAATATGAATATCAAAAGCAAACACAATACTATGTTATAATATGTATAATTCTATAAACTTGGTTAAAGATATTATTTTTTTTGGTAGTTAGAGTTATAATGCTGTACTCGACAAGTTTTTCTCTCTTCATTTATTCTTTTAAATGTAGCAAGGGCATGTATGCAGCAGATTTTTATTTGCTTGCTTGCTTTTAAAACATAATTATTTTTAAAATGATGGGTACACTAAAAGCCCTGACTTTACCATTATACAATTCATCCATGTAACAAAAAAACAACTGTACTCCTTAAATCTAGTGAAATTAAAAAAATAATAATTATTGGCCAGGCACAGTGGTTCACACCTGTAATCCTAACACTCTGGGAGGCCGAGATGGGAGGATGGCTTGAGCCCTGGAGTTGGAGGTTGCAGTGAGCTATGATGATGCCACTGCACTCCAGCTGGGGTGACAGAGCAAGAATCTGTCTCAAAAAATAATAATAATACTGATAAAAATTATTATTTATCCCTATTAGATTATGGCACACGTTTCAGTCTGTTTAAACATTTTGCAACCAAATTTCGATACCAAACATCTTAATCAGATTTTGAGATTTGTTTAGCTTTACTCTTATTTTCATCTAGTCAACAATAAAAATGCTAACCTATAGAAAGTGAAGAACAAGGTCTTCTAGAATGCTAGAATGGCATAAAATAACTGTCTCCAGAGAAATATTTACTGAATGTTTGGTGCTGAAGAACCTAATTCTATGTGGCTTCTGTCCTGTTTAGAGTGTGTGTTTCACCTGGAAGACCCTGCTCTGGTCCACCTCTTCATCTTCTGACCTTTTCCTTCCTGTCTATGCACTAAAAATATGTTTATCCAATAGTATTTTTTCTTTCTTCCCCAAAATTGACTTTGGATTTCTTGTTCTTAAGACTGGTCTTCCTATGTCTGAATGGCCTCAAATCCTCAGTCCTCTCGTAGTTGTTGGCCCCAGAAGCGCAAATGGCAAATCATAATAATTTTATTTAAGATGTACTGAGTGCTTGATATGTGACAAGCACCCTCATAAGTCTCTTGTAGGCATTTTCACTTATAAATCTATCAGATGGGTCTATTATTAGGTCATTTCATACAAAAGAAAACTGAATCCTGGGTAACTTGCCTAAGATCATGCAGTTGACAGATGGACTGTGAGAATCAAAGGTGATACATTAATTTTCATTCCTAGGATATAATTATTCAACCAACTGTAACATCTGTCATCTGTCAATGATGTTTTAAGAGATCTTAACACTGCTTTTTAAAATCAGTACCTACACTACACACACACACACACACACACACACACACACACACACACAAATTGCTAAAATTAAGTAGACTGTTAAAACCAACCACTGGCAAGAACATGGACCCACTGGAACACTCAAATATTGTGAGAGGGAATGTAACATAGTACATTCCCCTTCACTTTGAAAAAGGGGTCAGCGGTTTTATACATATTATATAAAATCATACATGTCATATGTTTTCACTATAATCAAGGAATTTCATGCCTGGGTATTTACCTACAAAAATTGAAAAACTGTCTACAAAAAGGTTTATAGTAAGAATATTAATGAAAGCTTTATTCTTTGTAATAAAAAACTGGAATTTGTCTAAGTATCTATAAATAGAATAATAAACTGTGACGTACTCATAGCGGAATATGACTCTGTAACAAAGTGGAATGAGCTACTGATACATGAAAAAAACAAGGGTGAATCTCATAAATACCACACTGAGTAAAAGAAGCTTCTTACAAAAGTTAACCTATGGCAAGGGAATCATGGTCCCTATTTGATTGAGAACAAAGGAAGTTATACTTCATATCACAGTTTGAATTCACACTGGCACCTAGCACACCTAGTATGTGCTTCACTCTTTTCCAGGTACTCATTTGAAACAATCTAAGGCACTGGCATCAAGTTCTCACACGTGTCATTTACCATTTTTTGGAATCTGAATTATTTCCCTGATCTTCGTCACCTATCTCATGCCTCATGGCTTGGGGTGACTGCTGAACTTGGTTCTAGACATTCTTCCTTTCTGCACTTGGCATTGTTCTGGCCTGGAGATGCTCTGACGTGGAGGTGCTGGGCCTGAGCACTCTTTCACTACCTCCTCAGCTACGCTGGGACTTAAACAGCATCTTATCTTCCTCTAACGGTTTCAGTCAGACGAATTCGCTTCATGAATAGGACAAAAGCAAAACAGCAGTTAAGTTGTTCTGTTAACATTATACCATCTGTTCCAAGGAATGGAACTCTCTCTTCCTTATTCCTCTTCCTGTTTTTAACCTAGCAAAAGTGTTCTTTTTATTGTTCCTAGCATATTTTTCAAGGCTCACATTTTTTTTTATATTAGCCTTCCTAGCACTGTTACAGTTGCATGCAACTCTTAACATTTGTATCTAGGTACAAGCCCTTTCTCTATTTTTCTCCTTTCTAAATGCATAACCACCGAAGAGTCTTCCAAAGCCCTAGAGCTTTCTTTAGATAATATCACATTTTCTTCTTTTGAGACTGTTTTCTTATACAGACTCTAACCAGGTAATTCCCCAGCATTTCTCTCTATATTTTTCCCTAAACAAATAAAAAAACAGCAAAACAACTACGGTTAGGGACTTAAATGGGTATAGTCAGTCAGAATTGGAACGAACTATGATAAATAGAAGACTTTCATACTATGCTTCCTATCACTCCTATCTGTTCAAACTAATAATGTCATGTTTTCTCTCTAAAATAATAAAATATTCTGTTAGTTTTGTGATTTCTCATTGAATTCTTTCTTTCTCTGTCAATGACTAAGTAATTTTTCACAAAACTACAGGGGAATTAACTATAGGTCCCTATGAAAATTGGTCTTTGAAGTGTCCTAACAAAATAAATGCACAATATTTTAATATAATTTAAGCAACAAAAAATAGTATAGTGATGTTAAATGTCTGGGTTTTTTTTTACCTTAAAGTCACAGTTGTTCTAAATACCCTCTACCAGGGCAATAGTATTAATGTCAATGACATGATATATGTTGCAATATTTTCAGAATTAAATATTAATGCTATAGGAATTGTTCAGCATTGTATCAAACAAAAAGTTAAATAGTGAACTAATAGTCAGTACAGGGCAAGGAGAGAAAGGTTCCTTTCCACCATGCCAACGGAGACTTAGCTAAAACAGGTGGGTAGAATTTACACCTGTTAGCAAATTCATCTGTCAGTTTAGAACAAGGAAATTTTGTTAAAACTTGGATGAAAGAAGTCCCTCCCACCCTCACAGTTACATACTCAGTTCCATGTGTCTCAAATGCACCATCAGGCCCTCCTTATAGGTAACTGAAATTACCCCTGATAGCTTCCTAATTGGTGTCTCACTCATCAGGGGCTCCCTATTCTGTACCCCTCTAGGGCTCTAGAAAATGAGTATGAACTGAATTCACAAACAGACATTCAGACCTTTCATGATCTGATCCCAGTCTATCTTTTCACAATCTTTAAAAAATTTCCCATCATTTTTAAACAATTCCATTCCACATAACCTGCTCTGTAGACACTCCAAACTTTTTCCTTCCACGTAGTTATATGTAGTAAGATGTATACATAGTTAAACATGGTTATATCTCCTGACATTACAGGGGTAGTGATGTAGTAAGGAAAAACAAATCCAGATTGTACTTTGCAAGGGAGAAACACTTATCACAGATGCTTCCGAAGTTTCCATGATTTTAGGCAACAACATTAGCGTTATCAATTAAATGCATTGGGTTTTGTTCAGCCTTTCTCCTTCCCTCAGCGGTGGACTAAGAACTTAGGAGGAGAAACACGCATGTGCAGCCAAGCTTCTTCCACAGTGGGAGCTTCAGTCATGGGAGCCTGGGTGTACTGGAAAAAACACACTTTCTGCTCTGCTGCTTTAAGCCATTTGTTTGTGAAGTTAGTTCCTCACATAGCGGTCCAATTCTACCAATAATTTGGAGAACAAGTCTCTATACCTTTTGCTTTCTATATTAGGAAATCCATTTGCCTGCAAATAAATGTTCTACTTTGGCACTTCCTTAGTAATGAAAATATAATTGCTTTTCCATGCATCTTTTATTTTAGTCATATTTACCAAATGGCTCAGAAATTAAATGAAAAAATGGTTACTTAATGGGTTCTCTTTCAATCCCCATTAGATTTCTTAATAATTTTCCATAAATGTTGCAGACAGAAATATTGCTTCATACATTGTGTGTTCCTTAGTGATGCTTGAATTACAATGTTCTTCCAATTTTGGTCTTTTTTTAATCCCCCCCCCCTTTTTTTTTTTTGCCACTTTTCATGAATAGTTTGAATTGCATGCATCAGCATGGTCAAGTCTGACACTCTAAAATATTGTATCTTGATTCTTCCTGTGTGAAATACAAAGTATTTTCGGATTTGTAATTATGTGAAAGTCTGGAAGAAGTAAATATTACCTCTTATTTGTTTATTTCTTCTATTTTTTGTTTGTTTCTGAAAGTATAAAGGAGAGGTGATGCGATTTAACTTATCTCCCAGGTGATATCTATATTAAAAATGTGCTCAAAGTGAGGTCAAAATAAAAAGTTGCCTATCTGTAAATTGATAAACAGCAGCTGCTTTAGCATTGAAAGCGTCTCAAAACAAATAGATGGGACATCAACTTCAACCACGAAAGATCACATGAGATCTCACTCCCACTACAAACATCAAAAAACATGAGCGAGATAGGTGAAAAAAATTTTCAGATATTGGAAAACACACCATACAGTGCTGTAAGTTCTGAGGAAAGGGAAACAAGAAAAATGAGCTCTGTGATTTCAGTTTCTCGGTTGCAATGCAGTTTCTAGTTTGCACAGGAAACCCAGTGGTTTCACTGAGTTGAAGAGACAAAGATGGCAATTCAGGTAGGATGTGGAAGCTAGAAATTGCGTGACAGTGTACCAGAGAGGAAGGAACTGTTCCCAGGAAGAGAGAGCTCTGGGTTCTTGCAGAGGATTCCAACAATTCTTTGGTTGAATGCTAATCTGCATATATGTGGGATAAAATTTCATGGCATTGAGGAAATAATCTCTAGAAAGAAGAAAACTGAATAATTTTTAGAGCTCAAATAATCCTGGAATAGGTTGATTTCCTACCAGCCAGAATAGATGGACCACATTATGCAAGAAGGCATTTTCTCATCATTATGCAATGCTCAGAAAAGCATTGCCTTAAAAGGCTATACCCTTATTAGGCTTAAAGTCAAACTCCAAAGAATCAACTGTGAGAAGAATCGAGCTCACCCCAAGCAACTTAACCATACTTCAAAAAAAGTTCAATAATCTTTATAAAAAGTGCAAAATGCAGTTTACAAAACAAACAAACAAAATCAGTTTACTAGACCAAATCAGAAATTACTAGAAATGCAAATAAGCAGGAAAATGTGACTTTTAACCAGGATAAAAATCAATTAACGGGAAAACTCTCAAATATTCATTCAATCCAAGGTACTTCCAAAAATAACGATAGGGGAAAATCTCTAAAAGTAAGTCAAGATTAAAGACATCAGAAGTTCTTCATGGAGAAGAAAAATGAAATAAGATGGAATTTTGGCTATACACCAAGGAATGAGATTGTAGAGAATGGAAAATATATGGGCAAATATAAAAGATTTATTTTCTTTTAAGTTAATCTATTTAAAAGATTATAAGATAATTAACTCTGTAAACAAAAATACCAATGTTGTTTATGAGATTTATAATATAAATTTCAACATATGTTTAAATAAATTGCTTTGACAATGATAATAAATAATATAAGGACCTAGAACAGAAAATGGAAATATATTCTTGAAAGATTCTTATACTATAGATGAAATGCATAGGAGCCAGTCACTAAGACAGATGATATTCTGGGCCATTAAAAGTACCAATAAATGTAAAAAGACTGAAATCATGCATAGAACTAAACGGCACCATCAATCGACTGGATCTACTTGACATTTATAGAATATGTCATCCAATAACAGCAAAGTGCACATTGTTCTCAAGTTCACCTGAAACATTCACCAATATATTCAATACTTGGAGCCATAAAATGCACCTTAAAAAATGATAAATAAAACAAAAAACTGAGAAATATGCATAGTATGCTAGCAGATCATAATAGAATTAAACTGAAATTAATAGCTAATAGTCAAAAAAATCCCAAATATTTGGAGACAAACAACACACTTCTAAATAATACATGTGTCCAAAAAAGCCTGAGAGAAATTTAAAAATATTTTGAACTAAATGAAAAGGAAACAACAGCTTATCAAACTTTGTGGAATCCTGTGAAAGCAGTGCTAAAAGAGAAATTTATAGCACTGAACGCATACACATTTTTTCAAAAGATCTAAAATCAGTAATCTAAGCTTCCACTTTAGGAAACTAGAAAAAAAGAACAACAAAAATCCAAATTGAGAGAAGAGAAACGATAAAGAGTAGAAATCAATAAAACTGAAAACAGGAAAATAATAAGGAAAATCAATGAAAACGAAATCTGATACTTTGAAAAAAATCAATAAAATGAATAAATCTAGCCAGGGTAAACAATAAATAAAAAAACAAGACATGAATTACTATTATCAGAAATGAAAGACAGGCCATCACAACTATCACATGAAAATTAAAGAAAAATAGAAATATATTAGTGACTCCATGACCACAAATTTGATACCCCAGATGAAATGGTAAAATTCCTTGAAAGTCACAGTCTACCAAAACTCAAAGAAGGAGAATTAGATAATATATAGATTTGTGTCTATTAAAGAAATTAAAATAATAGTTAGTAACTTCCAAACCAGAACACACCAGGTCCAAGTGCATTCACTGGTGAATTCTACCAAGCATTTAAAGATAAAATGATACCAAATTTCTACAATCTCTTTCAGAAAACAGAAGCAAAGGGAATGATTCCTAACATATCTACGAGGCCAACATTACCCTAATACCAAAATTAGACTAAGATACTATAAAAAAAGAAAATTACAGACCAATATCTCTTATGAACGTAGATGTAAAAAACTCAACCAAACATGAGCAAGTCAAATTTAGCAATGTATGAAAATCATCATATCTCCATGCAATGAAATTTTACTCAGCAATAAAAATGAAGAAAATTCTGATACGACCAATTGATAGATCTCATAAGCATTGGGCTATTTGGAGGAAACCAGACAGAAAAGCCAATCTGAAAAGGCTACATATCATGTGAGTCCAATTATATGACATTTTGGAAAAGGCAAAACTATAGAGAATAAAAACCTTAGTGATTGCCAGTGGTTGGTGGGAGAGAAGAAAGAATAGAATGAATAGGTAGGTGCAGGTAATTTTTAGGACAGTGAAACTATTCTGTGTGATAATATTGTCATTTGTGAAAAATCTATAGAACTATGTAACGCAAAGGAAGCCCCTTGTAAACCATGGACTTTAGTAGATGATGATGTTTCAATATTGGTTCATCAATGGGAATGAAGGCACCAAACTCGCACAAGATAATACTAGAAGAAACCGTGTGTGTGTTGGGGGAGAAATGGGATAAATGGGAACTCTTTGAACTTTCTGTGCAATTTTTCCATAAACCTAAGACTGCTTTAAAAAAAGCCTATTTTTTAAAAAAATTAAAAAATTAGAAATAAAACAAAAAGTTACTAAAACTCATATATGAATTTTGAAAAGCTGCAGGATATAATGGATATTTTAAAAACTTTACTATATTCCCATATACTATCAATCAATATCTGGACAAAAACTTTTAAAACATTAAAATCCTAAAATGGGAAGTTTTCACAAAATACACACAACATCTGAACAGTAAAAGCTACAAAATCTCACTTAGAGAAATAAAAGATAAACTAAATATGTACTAAATTCATGGGTAGAAGTCTCAATACTATCAAGATATTGATTTGTTCAAAGTAATCTATGGATTTATGAAATTTGAATGAAAACCCAAGTGGTACTTTTGAAAAAGTGAACACTCTTGCTTAAAACTTATATGAAAATGGAAATGACCTAGAATTGCTAAAGAATAAAAATAAAATACAAAGATAAAAATTGAAGGACTACTGCACATTAAGATTAATTATGAAGTTACAATAAGCAACATGGTGTGTTACAGATATACAGATTGACTTTAGATAAATAGACTAGAACAGAGTCCAGAAATAGATTTTTCACTTATTTGGTCAACTTATTTTCACTAAGTTGTCCAGATAATTAAATGAAGACAGCATAGTTTTTTCAACAAACGATACAGGAAAAATTTTACATAACGGAGAAATATGAATATCATCACTTACTTTGCACTTAAAAATTAATACTAAGAATCACAGATATTTAATTAAGAACTAAAACTACAAAATGATTTCTAGAATGATTTATAAGACTACATATTTGACCATAGATTAGGTAAATGTCTCTTAGATTGAACTTAGAAAAATGAACCACAAAAGAAAAAAAAATGATAAGGTGGACATTACCAAGTTTAGAAAATACAGACAAGCCGCAAACTGACAAAATACATTTACAAAACATATATCCGATACAATTCTTGTATTTAATATCTGTATAAAGAACACATAAAACTCAATAATAAGAAAAAAATCTTGATTTTTAAAATGTTCAGGAAATTTATGCAAATATTCCTCCAAAGACAATATATAAATGGAAAATAAGCACACAAAAATGCTTAACACCCTTAGTCATTAGAGAAATGGAAATTAAAACCACATCGATGTATCTTTCTGCAAGACATAGCACTGTAACATTGGAAAGGCCAAAATTTAAAATTACAAAAATATCAAGTGTTGGTGAAGATGTGGAGTACCTGAAAGAAACTTCCATACATTGCTGAGTGGAAATGCAAAATAGTATGGCCACTTTGGAAGCCATGTGGCAGTTTCCCATAAATAAAATTACGAATTCTCTTACCTTAAAATTCAGCATTCCCACTCCTAGATGTTATTCAATAGAAATTAAAACATTTCTAAACAATGACTTTAATGTGTATTTTCGAAGCAGCTCTATGTGTAAAGCCCCATACTAGAAGCAACCCAAGTGGCCAACTACTGGCAAATGTATAAACAAATCATCCCATCTCCATGCAATGAAATTTTACTCAGCAATGAAAATGAAGAAAATTCTGATACAACGAATTGGTAGATCTCATAAGCATTGGGCTATTTAGAGGAAACCAGACAGAAAAGATTTCCTACTATATGATTACATTCATGGGAAACTGCAGTAAATGTAAAACTGGTCTGTAGTGGCCAGGTATGAATTGCCTCTGGCTGGGAATGGGTGAAGCAGATTGACTATAAATGGACATAAGGGAGCTTTTCAGAGTGATAGAAATGTTCTATGACTTCCTCGTGGCTGTGGTTACATTGCTGTAATACATTTGTCAAAGCTCACCAGATAAGAACTCTTAAAATTAGTGAATTTCATTATACAAAATGTATGGCTATAGATATAATTACAATAATACAGATGAAAAAGTAATAGAAGTTCTGGAATCTAGCCCTGCCTGTTAACCAGTTGTGTTTTAAAATAATCACCCATCCTTACATGCTTCATCTATAAGATGCCAATAGAATTGCCTGCTTTATACCTTCTACCTCTCTTTAAAAATCTTGTCTCAATTTTCAGATAATGTACCTTCCATGATTGTGCCTTATAAACTATAAAATGTCCCTTTAGACATGTTTTGATTGCTGTGTAACATGGGTTTAATAAGTAGTTGAATAAGATACTTTGGGCTATGTTTGTGCTTATGGGAAAAGATGACTATGTGGCAATCATTTACTTTCCACTTTTTCTCTCAGTTATAAAATTGCTCTCTGTATTATAGCCATAAGCATTATTTTCAGATACCTTCATCTCTAAATACCTGTCATTAGTTCCTTTGCAATTGATTTGAATGAGGCCCTTGTTTTAAAAAACCATCTCATTCCTGATTTATACACCTTGGATGCAAGTACTTGCTGCTTCCCCTTAGTGACCAGGAGCAAATCCCCTGCTTCCTTTTTGTTCAATGAGCAAATATTGAGCACCTATGGACAGGCACTGGGCTAGGGTCAGGGAATGCAAAAGAGAATAATATGTTTTTGTGCATTTGTCTATTCACAAAATTGTTTTCACTACACTCTCCTTACTTTGCTACTCTACCGCTTTAATCTTTCTTCAAGCTTCTGTTATTTTTCCCATTTCCTCTTAATAGGATTCTCATCTCAGACAATTTTCCTGAAGGTCACCTGACACATCTAACTAAAGCACTTTTCTGATTATTCCATTTTTCTGTTCAAAAGCGTTCAAAGAATCTCCCCTGGCTATGGATGCATAATGATCCAGGGAAAAGGAAACTATCTTTTGAATCAAATAAACCTGGGTTTAAATTCTGATTCCTGCTAAATGACTACAGACAAGTAACATATCTTTTCCAAGCCTCAGTTTCCTTATTTGCATAAAACCGATAGCATTTTACCTTGTAGCAGACGTTATACATTTAAAGAGCTTAAGGCAATGTCTGGTCTGTATAGTAGCTGTCTGATAAATCATAATTATTATTAAAAAATAGTTACAATGCAAATCTTAGTTTACCATTAAAATCTTGCTTGGCCAGGTTTGTACCTCTGACTAGTCCTTACGCCCAGGGTCTTGAGTTAGAAAGAGATAATACGGAATATTTCATATCAGCAGCAAAACTACAGCAACACAGCAACGTGCTACATCATGGCTCAAGGGCTACTTAAGATCCCAAGGACCTATGTAAAAGAAGCAAAGTGGCAGCTATAGGCAGCAAAATAAAACACACTTCAAAAAAGAAATAAGTGCTGTGAAAGCACTATTCTTTCTATCTTGAGGTTTTTTTCTGACTTTGCTTATGATGGAGAGTTCAATTCACACTTAAATTAAAATTTGATCTTGTGAAGTAGCTGAGCTCTTTAGTTTTACATTTATATTGTCACATTATCACATTATTCTGTGGTCTGAATGCATATGTTGTAAGACTTAAAAACTAATTTTCTGTTTGTTAAAGTTAATTGATGTGTGTGCAGATAGGCTCCATTGCATCTGTACTCTGTTGCTTCTTACTGACACATACTTAATTGGCTGCAACATAGTGTGTCTATTGAAAGGGTGTGTGTATGTGTGTCTGTGTGTGTGTGTGTGTGTGTTGTATGAGTGTCTAGGGGTGACTGGGCAGAAAATGATGGGGAATGAGAAATAGATACTGAGACAATAGGAGCTGGAGAAGCACTACACAAATATAAATTCATCTCCCAATGGAAGAGAGACAGCTTTAAGGAAAAGAAATTTCATATGTAATTATCTAGTTTTAAGATACATCCTTATTAAAAAAATCATTAAATTGGAATGCAAAGAAGGGTTACTTTCTTTGTGGTAATTGTGTTGCTAGGACCTTTGGGTAGGAAATGGAGTTTATCCTGAGGAGTGAACATCTCCATCAATCACGCCACGAAGAGATTGTTCCTAAGAGAGTCAGTGATTAAGGGAGAGGCTACAATTGAACCGAAGGACAGAGGTATTTAGCTTGTACCTTTCATGACTGAGTCCTGGATCCTAAGGTAGAAACAGGGTAGCAGGCATTCCTGCTTGTGGCAGCCACTTCTAACAGGAAAGAAAGCACCAACCAGCAACCTTGTAAGTCTGTACTCAGTATCTGTGTTTTCCTTTTTCATTACCTCTTAACCCTCGCTACAGCCTTGTTGAATTACAACCTTGTCTCCACTCCCACTGATCCAGTTCTGCCAGCTTTTATGTTTCCCTTCTAACGAGTCCTCTCTCACCCTCAATGTAACGTGAATTTCCTTTATTAGGTAAGACTATTTAATTCTTCTATAGAAAATAAAGGAAACAAACAAATGATGATAAAATTAAATGTAGAAACAAGTGGCTTGTGAGACATAGACAGAATTCATGAGACATGTTAACTATACCTAAGTAAATCAGTAAACTCTATAAGGGGTTAGGCATAGATAACATACATAAAGCATGTACATGCTAAACACAGAGATACAAAGACCATGATACACTTAATGTACCTGAGGCATGTAATATTTTTGATACATAATAAATTCATGAGGCTTACAAAAGCACCCAATACTTATGAGTTCTTAAATTGGCCAACCATTGGTGACATACCTTCTGACCATACCTGGGGTTTCCTAGGGAACATAAATAAGATCTACAGCTGCTCATCAAGTTAAATGATGAGCTACAGCTTGACCATGCCTACTTCTAACTGTATCTCTCTTGTAGAACATATCTGAGGCCTTGAGCAGTACATTCTTTCTATCCTCCCTGTGCCCCATCCTAAGTAAAATGCCCTAACTTGGGAATTACAATGGTGTCTGTGAGTTCCTGCATTTGTCTGGTGAGTAAGACAAATATAAAGAAGAGCTTGCCAGAGCCTTCCATCTGTCTGTACCCAGAGCCTGCCACAGCCTTGCTCTGGTTGGATGGAGCTCATTGAACATTCTTCTTTGGCTGGCACGTTGTCACCCTCCCTGCACCTGTGTGGACCCAAATATAACAAAACCTCCAATGTACCACATGTGTCACTTTGGCTTAGCTTCACCACTCACTTTCATTTTGTCCTTAACCCTGTTTTATCCCCCCCTTTAAAACACGCCTACATCTTCTCGAATATAAAATGGTTTTGTGAATATTTTTCTGTATTTCATTATCTGTCTTGATCTTGGCTAGTGAAGCTAGGCTTCAGTGAGCAACTGCTGAAGTGTTACCATCACTGGGGAAAGATGATACAAGACAAAATATAACAGCTGCTGAATCCAACAGAACCCAAATCTTACACAAACAGGCTTTTGTTTTATCAATTTACTTTTGTTTACTCAAATGTGTCATTTGCCCCTGCTGCAACTCGAACATTTTGAAGTGCTTTAGTGCTACTAAATGACATTTGAGGCAATTGCTGGAAAAATTTCAGACATCTACTAGATTAATTTTTTTCTCTTTTTTCTGTTCACTTACAATTTCTAATGGTTTTTCTTTTCCTCCTGTCCTGGCCTCTCACAATTTCTAAATTTTTTCTTCTTCCTTTTCTTTTTACCTTCTTTCTTTTTCTTTTCTTCTTACATCCCTGTCCACTCTTTTTTTGCCTTTCAAAATATTGATTTATTTATTTTGTGGGTGCTTTCTAGTACCAGGCAAGTCCTCTTTATAGACTTTTTGGTGTGAACTCTTAAAAAGACCAAGAACTAAGCATACAAAAGAGATGAAAATGTGGAGCATTTTAAAATAACATTTACACAAATATCAAGTAAAGTAAAAAAAAAAAAAAAAAAAATCAAGTGGAAAAGGCTTGCCTTTGCGCTTTTCTCGTGAGCTTACATTTAGAGACAGCAATTTCTTTATGGACAGTGCATTTGGATCGGTAGAACTGCGTAGCCAAGACCCAGTAGGAACTTTAATATTATGAGCATTGTTTTCATTTCTAAACACCTCATTGATAGACCCCTATAGTAATAAGAATAATAATTAGCAAATTTGTTATTTTAAATAGCATCCCTTCAAAACATAACATACTTAGTACTTCGCATGTTAAAAATTGTTGGTCTTAATGATGGTAATCTACCTCTAAATGCAAAGCCATTGATTGCTGTATTTTCAGCAAGTGTTTTTCCAAGAAGTTTCTGTTAAAGTGATGATAACCAACTGCTTTTGTATCTTAAGTCTCGGCTTTGGCCAACTTGTTAGTCAGAGTCTACAACTCCTTCTTTCCTTGGATTGTCCAGATGTCATGGGGACTTGCTCACTCACCCTCATTTGAAAGAGCCCAATCTTGTTTCCAAAAGCAAAGTGAAATGGATGAACTGAAATGCTTCACCACAGTGAGTAATTTAAAGCATCAGCCCTACATAATACATAGTTGCTCTGCTTAGGTGATGCACATACAATTTCAGATTATTGCTGAGCTCTGAGATTCTGGTTTATTTACTTCTCACTTAATATATTGAATCACATTCCAGAGCACTACCACATGCTGGGCAGATGGGTCTGCAGAAGTTTGCAAATTTGTTTGCGAGCGGGTCAGGGCAAGCCTTCATGATAGAGTTTATGTTCGATCTGAATCACAAGGCCAGGTATTCTCACCTATCATAGTGAATTAATTCCTCTTTGGAGTCTTTTTATGCTAGATAACTTTGATTATGACCATACCAGTTCACTCCCTCAGTTTTCCTTAACTTTCAAACTTGGGAGGAAAGGCATTGGATATCTGGAAACTTCCCTCCCAGAATGCTTATGACTCCTTTTACTCCCAAATTATTCTCTGTAGGTGGTAGAGAGCTTTTAATAAGCCAAACTAATATTTCTACCACACAATGTCTCCAACACAAAAAATTTCTGCTTATCTTACATTTGCGTAATCAAGAAACTGAACAACTGAAGCTAGTTTTTCTAGAACATAGAAATTTTCTTACATGTTTATTTTTGGCTGCTTGTTTTGCTAAAAGAATAACAGCAACAAGGTTTTGCCTCATTGATCATTCTGAACTGAAGAATATGTCTTAAGCAAATTTTAAGAACAATTTTAAGGTCAGGGCTGATTATTATATATTCTGGTGATGTTAATATTATAGAATTTATAAGATGGAAAATGTTCTAAGAAACCTAATTATCTGTTTAGAACATCTTGTGTACTTCCTCCTTTCATTCTCTCCAATTACAGTGATCCTTCTGACCATTGGAGCTGGTTCTATTTGTGGTGTACTTACCAAGCCAATTCACTCAGTGTGGCTGCGAACTGCTTTCTTCTCTCTTTAATGGCTTTACCTGTGGAGTTTCAGCTGACTGAAGTCTGGTCTGATTTAAGCCACATAGGTCATTATTGCTTCTCTTCTCAAGCCATGGCATTACTAAACCACCCAAAAAAGTACAAAATAATGAAATCGTGGTTTATTAATTCATCCATTTAAGAAAAATTTATTAAGCATCTACTCTACACGAAACATTGCAAAATTCTAAAATAACAATGATGAACAATGCAGGCAAAATATTACATCCTCCAAAAATTTGCAGAGAATGACAATGTTTAAGAAGTGACGGTCACCTAAATGATGATAGAAAGATAATTGGAAAAAAAATTCTGCTTGTTGTTCAGTCTCTAATGTGGATATGGATGTGAACGTGTAACTTAGCTCTTTGGGTTTCAGTTTCTTTATACAAAAATTAGGGAATAAATTTTTAAGTTGTAAAATTCTATAAATGTTTTGCAGGATAAGTGGCAATAAATAAATCAAATTTTCAAATGAAAATGAAAGTTAAGATAAACATTTTTGAAAGCCTTTGTTTGATTGTCTCATTTGATTACTGTTACTTCCTAACTTCTTCACGTGTACATTCTCATTGTTAGATTCTACCTTGTAGTGAAAAACTTACATGATACCAATTTGTCATTTCAAACATTTCTAAGTGTACAATTCAGTGGTATTAATTATACTTATAATGTTATGCAAACATCACCCTTATCTATTTCTAAAACTTTTTCTTTGCTACAAATAGAAATTAAGGAGTCACTAAGCAATAACTCTCCATTACCCTCTTCTCCGATCCTTGGTAACCTCTAATCTACTTTCTATTTCTATAAATTAGCTTTTCTAAATATTTTATATATGAAGACATATGATCATATTTTTTGCATGATTACTTCACCATGTGAATTTTCAAGGCTCATCTGTGTTGCAACATGTATCAGAAATTCACTTCATTATATGGCTGAATAATATTCCACTGTGTGTGTGTGTGTATGTATGTATGAGTGTATATATACACACATTTTCTATCCCCATTCATCTGCTGATGGACATTGGAAATGTTTCCACCTTTGGCTATTGTGAATAATGCTGCAATGAACAGTCTGTGCAAGTACCTATCTGAGTCCCTGCTTTCAATTCTCTTGGGAATTTACCTAGAAGTGGAATCTCTGGATTATAAAGTAATTTTATGTTTAGCTTTTTGAGAAACTCTTTTCCATAGTGGCCACACCATTTTACCCTCCCACCAGCACGTCACATGGACTCCAATTTCCCCACGTTCTCATCATTTGTTATGTTCTATTTTTTTGATATTAGTCATCCTAATGGGTGCAAGGTAGTATTTCACTGCAGTTTGGATTTGCGTTTTTCTAATGACTAGTGTTGTTAAGCATACTTGCATGTGTTTATTAATAATTCGTATATCTTCTTTGGAGAAAAGTCTATTCAAGTTCTTTGCCCATTTTTAAAAATGGATTGTTTTTCTTTTTGTTGTTGAATCATAGGTGTTCTTTGTATATTCTGGACATTAAACTCTTGTCAAATATATGATTTGAAAATGTTTTCTCCAATTATGCAGGTTATCTTTTCATTTTCTTGACCATATCTTTTCGTATACAAAAGTTTTTAATTTTGATGAGGCCGAATTTATCTATTTTTTGTTTTGTTTTGTTGGTCATGCTCTCAGTGTCATATGCAAGAATCCATTGCCAATCCAAGGTCACAAAGATTTATACCTATGTTTTCTGATTTTTGCTCTTATGTTTAAGTTGTTGATCCATTTTGAGTTAATTTTAGTATATGGTGTGAGGTATGGGGCCAAAATCATACTTTGTATAAGGAAAATTATGAATTTTCATACTTCTTATAGTTGTTCCAAAACCACCTATCTCAGTCTTTGCAGATTAGCCCTATGCTGGGGTACTTCCTCAACATTTGTTTGTACTGAGCCAAGAGACAAGCCATAGGTGAAAGCTTAGGGTTTTTTCAAGTCTGTTCTGGGCATACATGTGGCTTCTAAATTCCCCAGTATACACAGGTATTTTTTAATGTCCTATTTCCCAAAGAAATTGCCCCCAGTGTTCTTTCCTGGCTTAGATTAACTATTGTGTGTCTCAGCCATAATCTTTTGCCTTAGGTGGCTGGGGGTTGTTCCTTAGCCTTATAACATTTTTGAGCAATATCCACCTCTTTTCTATTCTGAGTTCTCAGTTAGGGGAATGGACATATGCACCTTGTACCAGTCATTCTGGTAGCCCCCAGACAGGTGAGACAGACATATATAATAATTTGTGAATGAAGTCTACTTTACTTGCTCCAGAACCAGGGACCAAGATCTTACAGTGGGAACACAGGCCACTGTCTTCAAGACTGCCACCAACTCAGTGAAGGAGTTGTAGAAGCCGAGTAAAATGCCACGAAGCTTTCTTATGATTTTTAAGTTGCCTTTTTCATTCCCTTCAGCATTTATTGATTACTATAAGCCCATGACTATTTTCCTGAGTTTTACACTTCACAATGATAACATTAATAAAACTATTATTTATTAATATTAAATGCTTGCTATATGCTAGTCACTATGATATTTCATCCTAATACCAACCCTAGAGGGAAAGTGTTATTTTTTCACTTTACAAGCAATGAAACAGAAGTTTAGCAAGCTGCTTGCCCAAGGTCAAGGAGATAGTAAGTACAAGCAGAAGATTCTTCTTGGAATGCTAGCTCTAATTCCTACTAACAGTGAGTCTTACACAAAGAATCTACTATTAATACATAGTATATGCCTGCTATGCATTAAACATTAGCTAAGTACTTCATAAACATTTATAATAGTTATTCTTTATGATAATCCTGTAAGGTAAGTGTTATTATGTCCTTATTAAGTATTAATATGATATAAAGACACATGGTATTGAAATCATTGGTAGATGAGTTTGGATTCGTTTTGGAAGAAAGTTTTGACAGCTGGTTTACAGGCTTTTCTCTTTTCCTCTGAGATGAGGATTTGAATGAATTCTTCTCGAATGTTAATTTATAGAAGTACAGAATCCAAAGTCATGCTATGTACTGACCAAAGACCTTATTGTTGACCACGTGATCAAGACAGCTTTAAATATCCTGTAATTGTTGAGCTAACCTATAACTAATAAAGAGCAATTTCCCTGAAATATGGGAGAAAATAATACATTCAGTGGACTTTGTGACTAGCAATATAGGCAGCAAAAGGAAACCAACGCTGATGGTTTTCTTACAAGAAGATGGTCTGTAGTTATCCTGCCTTGTAGCTACGTGTATCCTGAGTATGCAGAAGTGTATCAGAAGCTGCTCCTGGGAGTCACGGCACCACCATAGCATGCTGTTACCATGCGTGCTATGTTACCTGTCCTGATTCCTTTCCTAGGGCTAAGTAGACTTGATTCTCAGTGAAGGCCCTTGCTTTCTCGAGTTGGAATTTTAACTGAGCCCAAAACCTCAGCTGCAGTCTAATAGGGGTTGTTGACTCAAATGCAGGGCTGGCTTTAATTTTCGCTATTGAAACTCACCTTCTTTAGTTTTTATTTCTATTTTTTAAAATGTTTTAAAAATACTTATATATCTATAGCTAACCTATTCTCTATTTAAATATAAGAAAGTATCCATAGTTCTGAATTTTTGAAATAGGTATTTTTTCAGACCCAGGCACTTTTCGATTGATTTTGGAGTCTGTAGCCTCTTATATGTTTTTCTCCATTTTATTCATCTCCTTGTCAGACCAAAGCCTAGAGTACAAAACAACACAACTAAGCTAGCAGATGAGTACTTGACAATGACACTTGGTGCTTAATGCCTGCTAAACTGCAGCTGGCAGAATCCCTGCCAGTTGCTATAGTTTATGAAAAAATGGTCAATTTTGTTGTGTTCCTTGTATTTGGTGGCATATAGGCAGCTGGAACATTGATATATGCGTATTAGGGATGAATTATATAAATAGTACCATTCATTTTCACATTTTTAGTTTATGCCTATTCCCATGGTATTACATATATGTATATATTTATTAATCTTAATCTTAAATAAAATTAGCCCATATTCTATTTGTTGTTATTGTCAGGTGAGGTGTTTCTTCCTTGTTTCCTCCATGAAGTTCAGATTTGCATAGATTGCCAGGAAAAAAATTGCTCTTTACCTACAAATGTCTATAAGTATTTATTTTAGTTCTGATATTCTCTTAAGGGATTTACTTGAAATAATTCTTTTACTTAATGCCTGCCATTATGTCTGCTTTTTTCAATGTCTTTCTGGCAATCATTAGAATTTCATTTCACTTATTCCCAGAAACACTTTTACACTTCACAGGCTAAACTGATGTGCATGATTGGGCCCTATAATGTCTTGCAATGATTAATTGTACTTTAGAAGTTTGGCTCACTGAAAAATGTCATGTAAGTATTTTAAAACCATACTCTTAGTTTTAAAAAATAAGTTAATCCCTCCAGACAGGCGGTCCACTTCTGATCGCCCAGGACAGATCAGGAGAGGACGGTAGGCAGAACCTGGCAGGAGACCATTCACTGCTGTAGAACAGATGATGGGGAGACCGATTTAGCCACAGAAAATGACAGACTGAAAGGTGTCAAATGGTGTAAGAAGAACCGGAAATTTAGACATGATTTAACAAATGATTGACACATCAGGGGCAAGAAAGGGTAAGTCTCATACTAAAGCTGTACTAAATATTACTATTTAATATAAGAGAAGCTTCCTTTATGAAAACAAAACCTGGAGCCCCAACATTTTAGCACTGTAGGAAGAACCTGGAGAAGGATGAGGACAGTTCACTGATCTACTCCAATTTTGTTTTTGTTTTTGTTTTTTTTTTTCCCCCAGTCCTTTTCCCATTTGGTTCCCTCACTCTGCTTGCCTTCGCACTGAGTTATTCCATTTTCAAACTCTGGTATAGTGTAGAAACAAAATTCTATCCCATGGGTTTTCACAGAACAACTAAAATTGCTTTAAAATTAACGAACAAAACTAAAAAATAGGGAAACATAAATCTTACTTGCACATCCACAGGTAGGTTGATTATTATCTGACCGTAGCTAATGCTGTTCCATCCTGTACACGTTCTTTCCATCTCTGTTCCCAGTGCCAGGGCCCTGGCAGAGCTTCACCGGCCCCAGTCTGTGTTCCTTCCTTTCCCATTCCCAGGCGGCCTTCACGTCAAAGTTGCCAACACACTTCCAGAGAAAAAGGATCTAATAAATGCAAATGCTGATGTTAGACTTCGCTCTATTAACCCAAATGTTGACATTTCATATTTTAGCCTTCTACAGTTTCCATTTTGCATAAATGAGCATGTATAGATGTTTATCTCTTAATTGTGAATTTTCTCACTTAAAATTTATGAGGCTATAAAGAAAGATATGATTTCTTGGCAGATTTTTTTCCCTCTTTTTTATTTTATAGTCTCTAAGTCATATTTAGTCTTTAAATCTGATTTAACTTCTGAAGTTTTATTCAGACACTGCCACGTCTAGTCTTTCCATTATTTATAGTTTTTTTGCCAAGGACACTGTCTTTTTACATTTTGTTCATTTTCTTTCAGAGACTCTGTGAAATTTCTTTAGTTTAAAAATATTTTTCTTGGAGAACTTTTTGAAGTTTTTTTTTTCCTCTGTCACTTTGGATGAATCATCTGATCTCCAATCTCTTTATTTAAGTATTGTTTCAAAATTTAATGTCCTTCGTATAACTAAACAATATTCTGTGTAATAGTAAACATTTATTTCCCTGCATAAGAAGAAAGGAAGAAAGCATTGTTTTGGTAATAATACTTTGTAACTTAGACTTTTAATTATGTTTATTTGCATGTTTGTGTACCTTCTATTTCATTGTAACCTACAGTCCAACATTCTATGTGAACATTGGATTCATTTTTTCATTCATTCATTCCTTTACTTATTCAACAATTTTTTACTGGGTGCCTATAATGGTCCAGGCCCTTTTCATGCACTTGGCATTTGTCATACAACACAGATGTTGTTGATATTCTTATAGTGGACAGTGAGGGGGAACAGCAAATTTAAGAAGGAAATACAGTTTGTTATGCCAAAGTGTATCTGTATATTAACATTAACATTAACATGTATCTGTATATTAACATTATATGGATTTTATGTGAAGTCTAAATGAAAACAAAAATGGGCCAGTAGAGTAGGGTAGAAGATATATCAAGTACAAGGGTACAATAGGGCATATTAACACCGTAAATAAGGTCACCAGTGTAGAACTCTTAAGAAGAAAACATTTCAAGGAGCAAGGGGATTAGCTAAGTGGATGTCAAGGAGAAATCCTTCTGGCTATAGAGAACAAGTTCAGCAAGTTTTCTATTACTGTGTGACAAATCATTACAAACTCAGCAAGTTAAAACAATACCTATTTCTTATGTCATAGGTGTATAGCTCAGAGGTCTGGGTAGCTGTGACTGGGTTCTCTGGTTAGAGTCTCACTATGCCGAAAGCATAGTTTTGGGTCAGAATAGGCTATTATCTGGAGGATCTAAGGAAGAATCCACTCCCCACCTCATTCAAATCATTTGTGAAATTCAGTTCCTTGTGGTTGTAGGACTGAAGTCACTGCCTTCTTGCTGGAGGCCAGCAAGGGAGCACGATCAGCTCTTAGAGGTCACTCTCAGGTCCTTGCATGCGACCCACTCCCTTCTAGTAACAGAGAATTTTTCTCATGACAAATCCCTCTCATGTTTCAAATCTCCCTGACTTCCTCTTTTGCTACCACCCAGAGAAAATTCTCTGCTTTTAAATAGCTCATGTAATAAAATTAAGCCCACCTGGATAATCTTCCTTTTAATTAACTCGAAGTCAACTGATTAGTAGCCCCAATTACATCACCAAAATCCTTTTTCCCAGGTAATGAAACATAGTCATGGGAGTGATCTCTCATCATAATCAGTCTGGGATTTGGCTGGGATATTTGGTGGAGCCATTTTAGAAATTGCCTACCACAGGTTCTAAGACAATCATACTCAGAAACATGAAGAAGACAAGGACAGCTGGGGAGGAGTGCGTGAGGGGTTCTGGAAAGTAATGAGGGGGTTCTGGAAGGTAATGAGGGATCCTCATGTAGGGTCTGAAATTTGTGGGAGAAGTTCATAGAGTTAATGGGGGAGTGCTCATGTGAGCTGTGGTAGGTTATTTTAAGGACTTTGAATCTTACATGGAGTACAATATGGAGCCATTACGGGATTTAGGACAGAGCTTTTAAATATTTTTCTTACTTGAGGAGAAGCACATTGCACAGAAGGACAACATGTATTTTTTTAAATGTTGCTAAATATTTTATAATAGTAAGTACTTTTTAATTATTTTAATTTATTTGTTATATTAACATTAGATAGATTTCTTCCTTGAATTGAAATCGTCAGACTTTTTAAAAAATTCTACTCCAATGAAAGCAGATGATAATTTCTAAAGCAAATAAGTTTGACA
>RJWJ010024614.1:0-24652 GCA_004363605.1 Indri indri | reverse complement strand
GGTTGCACCAATCTGTACATTCCTTCCAGCTGCCAATGTGAGCTGAACTGATTCTAATTCTGTTAAGGAAGCTGAAGATAACTTGAAGTTCTATTGAATTGAGTCCTTTTCAGAAGTAAAGAAACTCTAAGTAGATTACAGTTTGATATTCTTGGCCATTTTCTGTGGAAAGGTGGAGGGATTGGAGGTAGTGAATAGTTGAGTCGCTTCATAGGGTGGAAAATGGCTTGTTTCCGGCTCATCTGAAGTTTCATGGCTATTGTAATATGATTAAGCAAGGCACAAATGAAGCACTGGCGCATGTTCAATTCAACAATACCCCTTTGCGAATCTATTATACGCCAGGAACTGCGCGGTGTTCTCAGGATATAAAGCTGAGGGAGGCATAGACGTCAAGATGCCAGCAATCTCTCAGCATCGCTACATTAAAGGGAGGCATTTGGCATCATGAGGACACGGAATAGAGAGTGATTGACACTTGCAGGAGGTGGATAGATTCAAGGAACACTGTAGGGAGGAGGCAGCCTTTGCCCGAAGCTTGAGACAAGTCCGTGGTGCCTAGGACAGAGGGGGCAGATGGCCATGGGTCTGTGGCTGGTGTGGGAAGTGGCTGGACATGAGAATGGACAGGCAGGGGCCTCATGGGGGACAGTCACTGAGGAAAGGTGAAGCATAGAAAGAGGAAGAATGTGGTCCGTGTGTTAGAACCATAGCTCTGGCCACAGCAGGGGGAGGAAGGACATGGGCTGCTGACATTGCAGGGTGCCAGGGACTTTGTAGAGAAAATGCTAGACTGGGCCCGAGCCTGGCTGTGTGGAAGGTGAGGAGGGGCAGGTGCAATGGACGTTTCTGGGGCAGGACAACAGGACTAGGGTGTGTGGTGAGGGAAAGGAGGAGGCGGGGATGCATCCAAGGCCTCCAGCTTGAAAGCTGGGAGAAGGATGGCACCTCTCAATGGGACAGGGCAACTGGTGGAGACAGCAGGTTTGGGGAGGAAAAGGATATGCCCATTAAAAAAAAAAAAAACAACGTCGTATTTTAGAATAATTAGACTTACGGAAAGACTTCAAACTAGTGTAGAGAATTCCCATAAACCCTTCACCTGGCTTCCCCTAATTGCGAACATTTATATAGCACAATGATCAAAACAGGATGAATGCTGACACAATACTATTAGGAAACTACAGACTTTCTTCAGATTGTACCAGCTAAGGTGGTTGACTTTGAGTTCTCTGGGTTGAGGTGCTCAAAGACATACTGGGGGCCCGGGGTCATCACGTGTGTAACGAGACTTCTGCTTTCTCTTTCCACCCGTGCTCTGCACTTTGTTTTGTTTGCCTTTTAGGCCGATGTAGTATTCCTTTCTCAATCTCTTCAATGTCATTTTAGGTTATAATATATAGCATCCAAGTCACTCTCTCTGTATGTATATCCTCCTCCTCCTCCTCTCTGTGGTCTCAGATTTTTTTTTACTTGTAAGAGTTAAATCCACTTACCTTCGTTCTCCGTTGAGTCTTCCTAGAGGAGTGTCAGCTCTCTCATGCTGACTGAGCATTTCCTAGGTGCTGGCACTGTGCTGTCTGTTTAGTCTTCACACCACCCCTGCAGGCAAAGGCCCTGTAGCAGAGTGGGGACCCGGGGGCCAAGCAGCTCACCCCCCACGAGCAGCCGCGGGACCGAGTGACCCCGAGCCCTGCTCCTCCCCGTGTATGCACAGCATCTCGGTGCATGGTCTGCCTTTGCCCTTCTGAGGGTTCCTTGTGTTTTCTCTGTTTTTCTTCGTAATGATGTAGTCTTAGGCTCTTGTTCTTTCTGTAGTGATTGCAAAGGTGATATTATTCTTTTCATGCTTCCAGTGCTTGCCTTTACATTGCTGGAACTTTCCTGCAAGTTCTTATCAAAGTCCTCCACGCTGTCCTATTCAGTGGATGCCTGTGGTCCTCATCTGACTCAGCCTCTGAGCACCTTTGGGGGTGGGGGGACCTCAGTTCCCTTCCCCAAAACTTTCCTCTTGCGCTTCCCCTGACACCAGAGTTGCACTTGCCTTGGTGCCAGCGCCCCCTTCTCCACTCCACTCTACATGTTGCTTTGCTGTCAGCCTTGGGCCAGCGGTGTTTCCTGGTCTCTCTCTTCCTCTGCGCCTTTCCTAGATGGTCTCCTGCATCTTTATTGCTCTAAGTCCCATGCCCAATCCACAGCTCTGGGTGCCACCTCTCTTCTGAGAGACCGACTGGCTGCTGGAAAACTCGGCTTGGATGCTTCATCGGGAACCCAAGCCTACCAGGTTGGTAACTGTACTCTTGTTCCCTGCTGCTTGCCTGCCCACACCCAAGGAGTCACTCTTTTCTCCTCATTTCTCTCACTCTCCACAACCATGTCATTGTCACCAGCAAGTCCTGCAGATTCTAACAAAATACATTGACTTCATGCGCTTCTCCCTGTTCCCCTGCACCCACCAATAGCTCTTCCCTGATCAATTGCAAAATCCATCTAAATGTTCTCCTCCACCTCCTATCCACACCCCACTCAGGAAGTGGAGTGGGCTTTTGTCATTGTAAGTCAAATTATGTCACTTCTTTGCTTAAGGAAACAGGCACTTTTTCTGTTGCTGGTGGGAGTGCAAAATGTTATAGAATATAATGCAAGGCAATTGGAAATTTCCATCAAAATGACAAATGCTACTATCCTTTGACTCAGCAATGCCCCCAGGAATTTGTCTTTTGCACGTATTTGCACACATGAAAAGTGATACATGTACAAACTTATTCTAAGCATCATTGAAATACCGGAAACATTACAAGCAACTCAAAACCCCTCCAAGAGGAAACCAGATATCAATATATAAGCTATGATGTATTCACACAATAGAATACTTTGAAGAGGTGAGAAAAAAATTTGAGGAAGCCCTCCATATGCTGATATAGAAATATCTCCAGAATATACTGTTACATGAAAAAGTTGAAAATAGTATTTTATAGTATGCTGTCTTTTTAAGATGAGAGAATGAGAAGTAAAAATTTTTATTTGTTTGAGTGTGACAGTGCTAGGAAGACAAGAACAGGGGAGAAGTGAGACTTCTCATTGTATAACTTGCTATGGTGTTTCGATTTGACTTTTGAGTCTGGCTGAGTGTATTACTGATACACAGACACATGCACGCAGACTGCAGGGACTCCTACCAGCTTCTAGCAGAGATCCACACCCGCTAGCATAGCACCGGCTGCAGAGTCAGGCCTCCTCCGTCCTCCCCTTGGATGGGTTCTCTCTCACGATCTGGGCTGTGTTCAGTTCCTTGACCACCGCGGCCCTGCCAGCCTCAGCGCCCGACTTGGACGCACCTCACCCCTTCTCCTCACATGGCTGGATCTTGTCATGTTTCAGGTGCAGCATGCAAGTCACCCCTTCAGAAAAGGCCTTGCTGGCCAAGCAGCGCACAGGACATTGTCTCTTATCTTTCTCCATCCTTAACTCCTGATGTGCCACATCCATGCAGTGCTTTTGGACACTTTGTCATTTCCCAATTTGTTGTTAGTTTCTTGTTTGTCTCCCCCACTGGCCAGTTCCCTCCAGGAGAGCAGACACCACTTCTTCTCATTCAAAGTCCTAGGCACTCGATACAGTTTTTGAATATACAAAAACCATGCCTAAGCCTTTATTTATCTAATCAAACTTTTTCTAGCAGAGTCATGAAAAAATAACTTTTTAGTTTTTCTCATTTTCAGTGAAGAATTTTGTTCTTTTTTGCTGTCTTTGATATTCAATCCTTCCCACTGCTTCACCCCTCCCCATAATGTACTTTGGAGTCTTTGGAGACTTGTCAGATTTTTTTTTTTTAACATTGTATAATTGACATTCGATATTTGCATGTTCTTTTTAAAAAAAAATAAATTTTGCATGCAGATTGTTACCATGTTTATAACATTTATTTATACCTAAATCTATGTGTTCAAACTGTTTCAAGACTATACCAACAATTCTGTCTTTCTTATCTTTGGATTCTTATTTTCATGTTTCTACCACTCTGCTGATGTATGCCTTCTGTCTTAGTCTGCTCTGGCTGCCATAACAAAATACCACATGCTGGGCGGCATCAACAACAGAAATTTATTCTCTCACATTTCTGGGTGCTAGAAGTCTATGTTTAAAATGCCAGCAAATTTGATTTCTGGTGAGGGCTCTTCCAGGCTTGGAGACAGCTGCCTTTTCACTCTGCGCTCACGTGGCCTCTTCTTTTACTGTGTGGAGGGGGGAAGAGAGAGAGAGAGAGAGAGAGATCCTCTTCTTAAAAAGACACTAGTTCTATTAGATTAGAGCCCCTCCCTTATGACCTCGTTTAAACATAACTATCTCTTTAAAGGGCCTATCTCCAAATACAGTCACACTGGGGGTTAGGGCTTCAACATAAGAATTTGTGGCAGGGGTACAATTCAGTCCATAGCATTCCACCTTCCACACTCCTCACATTTATGTCCTTCTCACATACTAAATATACAAACAGCCCCCAAAGTCTTAATTCATTCCAGAATCAAATCTAACTCCAAATTCTCATCTAGATATCATCTAAATCAGGTATGGATGAGGTAGAAATTCCTCCCTAGCTGTAAATCTGTGAAACCAAATTCCATGCTCTAAAATACAATAGGACAGTCTTACGGTATACATTCCCATTTCAAAAGGGAGAATCAGAGAGAAGAAGGGGTGATGGGTTCCAAGGAGGTCCCAAACCTAGCAAGGCAAACTGCATTAGACCCCAAGTCTGGGGCGTAATCCTCTTTGGCTCAATGCCCTGCCTTTTGGACCCACTGAGGCAGCAGCTTTGCTGCCATGACCAGTTCAGTTCCCTCCTCTGGGCCCTGTGAGGCAGCTCCCATGGCTTTGCAGGGTGGTCCTTCCCGCAGCGCTTCTGGTGGGGGCCATCTTGCCTGCTGAAACCAAGGTCACTGCCTCACCGTTTGAATCCAAGGAGGCAGCCCTGATGATTTCTGAATCACCTTTCAGGTCATTCTTCCTTTTCCTCGAAGAGTAGTTCACGTTCACAGCTGAATAGCTCTATTGTCCTAACCTGCAGGATCTGAGAAATACAATCACCTTCTTCACTTCATCCCTCCTCTGTTCCCTTGAATTCAAACTTGATGGCGTGTCCACTTGTATAACCTCATAATCCCCTTACTGAGTGGCAGTCTAGCCACACTCTTGGTGCTCTCTTCAGGACACACTTTCTCTCTCTCTCTCTCTCTGTTTTTTTGCAATGCGGACAGACTAAGAATTTTCCTCATAGTCATCTGAGCCTTCAGGGAATTGTAATCTTTTTGCTGGTGTGCAGGGGAGGGGTCTTGCCTCGACGTTGATGGCTGCTGACCGATTAGGGTGGTGGTTGCTCAAGATCGGGGTGCTGTGGCCATTTCCTCTGATAGACAACAATGAAGTTTGCTGCATCCGTTGACTCTTCCTTTCACGAAAGATTTCTCTATAGCATATGATGCTGTTTGTTTTGGGGTAAGACTTAGGAAAATAATTTGATTTTATAATGCCAAGACCTATTATTTTAGGTGCACAGCCTTAAGATGTATTTTGAAAGAGTTAAGTATATGACTTCATTTTTATAGGATTTGAGCAAAGCTTTAGGAATTATTCTGTTTGAATTCAGCCTAATCGATGAGAAATATTTATTCTATCAAAGCAGTGTTTGAACGATATTCCGCACGTCTCCTCTTCTCTCAGTTTCTCAGCCTCTCCCAGTTTGTTCTTCATTTCTCTATGCCCACAGTTTTTTCACTCCCCTCCATCCATTATGCTCCGACATGAACCCTTTCTTTCTCCTGCTACCTCTCCTTGGTTCTCCCACCACGCTCTCTCACATACAAGCCGTCACACTCTGTCAGTCTGTCTCCACATTCCATCTGTGTTTCTTCTGCTTGCCCTACCCTGTCTTCAGACTCTTCTATCTTCACTCAATTTTTGTCACTTTTAGCTATGTATTTCTTCACATCTTTTTTTCTCTATGTTTCTTAAGCTCTTACTATACCTGTGCCTTTTACCTTACCTCTTAGCTATATCAGTGTGATTTACTTTCTATGCCCCAGGACACACACATTCCCCGTGGGAAGCAGGAGGAGAGAATTCACAAAGCAAGCAGCCAAGGATGGAAGGCTGAGCTGTGGAAGCACCTGTTTGACAGGGCTCCTGAATACCTTGCAGGCAAGGGCATTCCATCCAACTTTACAGTGACATCTTGTGAAAGGAACCAACAGTCTTGGTTTGCTCAAGATTGTACCTGTTTGTCACTGAAAGTTCCATCTTCTGGGAAATATTTTAGTCTCAGGAAAATTGGAACTGCTGGTCACCCAACATCTTGCTAACTTTCATCCCACATCCTTCCATGCAGCCCTTTCTTCAAACTATGCTCTCCTTGACCTTGGCCTTTCTATGGTAACTTCCAGATGGGGCCATTTTTGTTAGCAAGTGTTCTCCCTTGCACCTCGCCCAGATCAGTGTAGTGCTATCCCTTGACTGGCACGTTTTTCTTTTTCCCTCGATTTAGCCTCCCCTGCACATACTCTTTCTCTACCTGTTTCAGTTGGGACCTGACATTTCAGGTATGTGAGCCTCTGTGGCCTCATTGAAAGGATGCTCTTAATGCTGAGATGCTCTTAATGCTGGTGTCTCTTTGTACATAAAATTCACTGCTGGCATGTCATCAGGTTTTATGGAGTAGTGCCAGAGTTGCCCGGCCTTATTGCATGCTTTCTCTCATCTAACTGACTGTGGTCCCTTTTTCTGCCCACCCTAGCTATCCCGGAGCTCACTGAACCTCCCCATGGCTTTTGACCCATGGTTCTATTTATCGGTGTCTGATCTGGTTTCCACTCTCTGCTTGGTATCTACACAAATGACCTGCATTTGAACTTGACCTACACAGCAAGCCACATCTAACACAGAAGACCCCGGGGGCAGGAAACAAGCACATTTTCCATCCCTGGTATCCAGTCTTCCTAAGGCATCTCCTTGAACTTTTGCTCCTCTGCATCTTGGTGCATTCAGATCTCTCAATGAATCCATCTTCCTGTCTCAGAATTCTTGTTCTCTGCTTCCTGGTACTTCTGTTTCTTGATGTTTTAGTCAGGGATGATTTGGTAGCATGAAAGAGGAAGCCACTCAAACTAACTCATAAAAAAGTTGGTGGCCGTCAACAAAAGAAAAATTAGATAATGTGAACTTCATGCAAATTTAAAATTTTTGTCCATCAGGAAAACACTATCCAAAGGGTGAAAAGACAGCCCACAGAATGGGAGAAAGTATTTGCAAAACATATAGCTGATAAAAGATTATTATCTGGAATATCGTATATGAAGAACTACACATATATCTGATAAAAGATTATTATATGGAATATCATATATGAAGAACTATGACTCAACAACAGAAAAACAATTATCTGTTCATATTTTTTGTCCATTTTCTAATAAAATATTTTGGTTTTTCTGATGTTGAGTTTTTGAGAGTCTTTATATATTCTAGCTACTAACCTTTTGTTAGATATGTGATTTGCAAATATTTTCTCATGGTTTGTAGCTTATACATTCATTCTCTTCACAGAGTCTTTTATAGAGCAAAATTTGTTAACTTTGATGAGCACCAAAAATCTATTCTTAGACTTTGGGGCAATAAATCTAAGAAAATTTTGCCTATCCTAGATTCTCAAGACTTTTTTTCATATTTATTTTCTAAAACTTTTATAGTTTACATTTTACATTTAAGGCTCTGAAACATTTTGAGTTAATTTTTGTATAATGTATGAGGTTTAGGTTCAGGTTCATTTTTTCTTTCCTAATGGATGTCCAGACTATTTCCAGACTATTTTTTGAGAAGACTGCCATTCCTCCATTTAGCTGCTTTTATACTGTTGTTAAAATTAGTTGGGCATATTTGTTTGGGTCCATTTCTAGTTTCTTTATTCTGTTTCACTGATCTATGTCTCTCTCTCCCCAGTACCTCAATGTCTTGATTTCTATAACCATGTAATAAACCTTAATGTCAAGTACAATGCTTCCTCCACTTTATTTTTCTTTTTCAAGATTGTTTTAGCTCATATAGGGTCTGTTCCTGTCCATAAAAAATTTAGAATAATACAAATAATAGATATATAATAGTAAAATAATAAATAAAATAATATAGTCTAAAATATATTTTAAAATAATAATTTTAGAATAATACAAATTTTGTCTATGTCTAGAAAAATCCTTGCTGGGATTAAAATTAGGAATTAATTAAAATTAGGAATTGCATTAAACCTATAAATCAATTTTGGGAAAATTGACATCTTTACTACTTTTGAGTTTTCTAATGCATGAACATGGTACATCTACCCATTTATTTAGGTCTTCTCTGATTTCTTTCATCAGCAATTTGCAATTTTCAGCACATAGGTTTCACACAGGTTTTAAATGCCTTCCTAAGTTTAATTTTATTTGGGGTGATTGCAAATATTATTGTTATTTCTGCTTATTTGTTCTCAGTGTATAGAAATGTGATTGATATTTGTCTGTTGACCTTGTAAACTAGGACTTTGCTCAATTTACTTATTAGTTATAGGCATTTTCTTATAGAATCCTGGGGGTGTCTGTGTAGATAATCAGGTCATTTTCAAATAGGAACAGTTTTATTTCTTCCTTTTTGATCATTATGCCTCATTTCTTTTTCTTGTTATATTAAAGTGGCTAGAACTTACAGTACTATTTTAAATAAGAGGGGTGATTGTTGACATCTTTGCCTTCTGTTTCCAACTTAGGGAAGGTGGGAAGTAGTAAGTATGATGTTAGCTATAGTTTGGGGGCTTTTAGGGTTTTTTGTTTTTTTGTCTCTTTATCAAGTTGAAAAAATTTCTTTCTGTTCCCAACTTGCTGAAAGTTTTTATCATGAATGGATGCTGGATTTTGTTAAATGCGTTTTCTGCATCAATTGATAATATCATATGATTTTTTCCCTTTATCTTCTTGACATGTTGGATTACACTGATTTATTTCAATTATTGAACTAGCCTTACATCCCTGGGATAAATCCAATTTGGCCATAATTCTTTTTGCACACTAACAATTGAGTTGATAATATTTTAAGGATTTTTGTATACAAATTCATAAGAGGTATTGTTCTTTTCTCATTTCTATTGTAAAACTTCAGCACTATAAATTTCCCTCTCTGCTTTAACTGCATCCCACGTATTTTGATATGGTGTGGTTTTACTTTCATTCACTTCTGTGTCTTTTAAATTTTATTTTGAGATTTCCTATTTGACTCATGGATTACTTAGAGTGTTCTTTAATTTCCACTTGTATAGAGATTTTCCTGATGTCTTTCTATTATTGATTTCTAGTTTTGGTCCATTGTCATTGGAGAACACAGTATGATTTTGGCTCTTTTGAATTTGTGGAGTTTTTTTTTAAACTAGAAAATATTTCTATCCAAAACTAGTAATGAAGACTTAAGGCAAGAAAAAAATGACATTATTCACTGACAAATGATTGTTTACATAGAGAATTCCATGAATTTTACAAAAACATCGCTAGAACTAATAAATAGATGTAGCAAGGTTGCAGAAATCATGGTCCATAAACAAAATGCAATCATTTTTTATTTATTAGGTCATTAAATATGAAATGTCCAATTTCAAATCAAAAGTTTACTTTATTATATCTCAAACAATAAGCAGTACAATTAATCAAAGTATGTGCCTAAACTATCGACACAGTTTTGCCATCTTAATGGTAGCTTGTTTATGCCAGCAGTGAAGAAGTCTGGAGAGTGAGTGGTGATGAAATCGCAAAAGATGTTTTCCACAGCTTGTTGAGAATTGAATATTTTTCCTTGTAAGAAGTGGTCCAAAGCCTGGAAGAAGTGGTAGTCAGTTGGTGCAATGTCTGGTGAATATGATGGATGACAGAGAGTTTCCAAGTCCATCTTCTGTAGTTTGAGCAGCATTGTTTTTTGTGACATGTGGTCTTGCAAGAGGATTGGCCTGTCTCTATTGACCAATCTCGGCTGCTTAATCACAAGCATCCTCATCATTTCATCCAATTGATTGCAGTAGACATCTGCTATAATCAATTGACTGGATTCCATGAAGCTGTAGTGGATAATACCAGTGCTGGGCCACCAAATAGATACCATTGGCTTTTTTTTTTTTTTTATGAATATTCGGTTTTGGATGGTGTTTTGGCACTTCATCATTATCCAGCCATTGTGCCGAATGCTTGCAATTGTCAAAAAGAATCCATTTTTAATCACATGATGTGGTATAAAAATAGTTTGCCTTTATGTCCTGATGGCAGAGAAAGACAAGATTTGAGACGATTTCTCTTCTGATGCTCATTTAATTCATGCGGTACCCATCTATCTAGCTTCTTTATCTTGCTCATTTGTTTCAAATGGTCCAATATTGTTGGAATAGTAATGTCAAACCTTGCTGCTAATTCGCGGGTAGGTTGAGATGGATTTGCTTCCACTACAGCTTTCAGTTCATCATTATCCACCTTGGACTCAGGTCACCCATGGGGCTCATTTTCAAGGTTAAACTCACCAGAATGGAATTTCTCAAACCATCAATGCACTGTGTGTTCATCAGCCCCATCCTTCCAAACACTGTGTTGATATTTTGAGCTGTCTGTAGTGCATTGGTTCCACAATGGAACTCATATGAAAAAGTAACATGAATTTTTTACTTATTTATGGTTTCATAAAAAAATTTTTTGGAAGATAATCATAAGCCAAAATGTGCATTTGAAAGAATGAGGATGTACCTTCACAATAAAAAAAATACAATAAAAAAACCTCAAGAAGTGTCAAAGTGAAATGTCAGAGACATCAACTGTCAAACTTAGTACTTCAGGAAATTAGACATTCCACACTTCATAACCTAATACTAATCCCACACAATTGAAGTGAATGCTTTTTCTTATTTTATTTTTTTAATTTACATATAACAGTTGTTTAGAACTGTAAATTTGTGTGTTTTCCACAATTGGAGAAATTTTCAGCCATTATTTCTTTAAATACCCTTTGTTCCACACTCTTTCCCCTCTCCTTTTGGGACCTTGATGATACCATTTTTAAATCTTTTGTTATTGTCCCACAGGTCTCTGAGGCTTTGTTCACTTTCTTTCAGTATATTTTCTCTGCACTGTACAGACCGAGTGAATTTTATTCATGTGTTTTCAAGTTCACTAAGTTTATCCTCTGACACTTCCACTTGAGTTCATCTAGTGGGTATTTAAAAATTTATCTACTTGTGTTTTTCAGTTCTGTGATTTCCATCTAGTCATTTTTATAGCTCTTCCTATGTTGCTGAACTTTTCAGGTTTTTGTTTTTATTTCTTTCAAGAGAATTTATAGGTGATAGTTGAAATATTTTTATGACAACTACTTTAAAAATCCTTGTCAAATAATTTCAACACCTGTTTCTTCTTTGTTGTTGGTGTTAGTTGCTTGTCTTTTCTCATTCAAGGTGGTTCTCGGTATGATATGATTTTTAACAGTATCCTGGATGTTTTGTCTATTAGGTTAGGAGACTCTAAGCCTTATTTAAATCTTTTATTATAGCATGCTTTTAACCTGTTAAGGTCATGTGAATCTTAGCTTACTTTTGTGGGTTATAGTACCAACAGTAATTTAACAATTAGAGACTTTGTAGTGTTATAGTCTTCTGGTTGGTTTATCTGGTGCCCCTGGGTCTCTCACTGTTGTTTGCTGGTGCTGCCTGTAGGGAAGAAGTGGTTTATCTAGGTGGGGCAGTCAGGTGTCTCTTCATGAGAGAGCAGTGTGGGAGGGATTCTCTTTAGGTGCCTTCCTTACTTTCTTGGTGTCTTCGACTGGGGGAGGAGAATTTGGGGCCCACAGGAACGAAGAGCCTTCCAAAACTAGATTGTTCAATGTGACTGGGTCCTGTTTTTCTTTTTGGCCTGGCTGTCCCTGTGTCTGGATTGGGGAGAAGAATACGGCAACTATGTATAAATTAAGGACTCTATGACCCAGATTCTTGCTCCTCTTCGACTATCTGAGATATAATGATTTAGGTTTATATAAAAGCCTGTATATTAATGCCATTGAAATGACAAATGTATAAATAATTTATGACTCATCCATATACTGGAACACTATTCAATAATAAAAAGAAATAAAAAATTCATGCACACAACAATAGGGATGATTTTTTTTTTTTTTTTTTTTGAGACAGAGTCTCACTCTCTTGCCTGGGGTGAGTGCCGTGGCATCAGCCTAGCTCACAGCAACCTCAAACTCCTGGGCTCAAGCAATCCTACTGCCTCAGCCTCCCAAGTAGCTGGGACTACAGGCATGTGCCACCATACCCGGCTGATTTTTTCTATATATATTTTTAGTTGTCCAATTAATTTCTTTCTATTTTTGGTAGAGACGGGGTCTTGCTCTTGCTCAGGCTGGTCTCGAACTCCTGAGCTCAGGACTATCCGCCCACCTCGGCCTCCCAGAGTGCTAGGATTACAGGCGTGAGCCACTGCGCCCGGCCTAATAGGGATGATTCTTAAATGTATTTTACTAAGTGAAAGAAGAAAGGTCCAAAAGGCTACATATTGTGTGATTCAATTTATTTAACACTGGAAAAGGCAAAACTATAGGAAGGAAAGCAGATAAATGGTTGTCTTGGGTTGGAAGAGGGGTTTTATATACATGAGTAGCACAGGGGAAATTTTGGGATGATGGAATAGTTTTATATAAAACTGTAATGGTTGATAGTTTCACAGATTCTATTCATTTGTCAAAATCCATAGAAACATTTAACACAAAAAGTGAATTTTATTGATATAAATTTAAAAAATTCAACCAGGATGTGGGGAAAAGATTGAATCCAGACTGTGATGAACGAATCAAACTTTATTGTAATTGAATTGCATAAGCACACTGATGGCAGAGGAAGAAAGGCGCTGACCTAGGTAAGTTCAAAAAGCGTGTTTCAACTGGTTACTACAAGGCTAAAGACAAAAAGAACACACAAAAACACTGTACTGGTACATTTGTTTCACAGAGGGATTGAATTAAAAATTCTGAAACCATTTTATTTGTATATTAGTTTTCAATAAATAAGTAAACATAGAGAATGAAAGCCAGGTTTGACACCATGGGAGAAAGAAGTTAAAAGTAAGGAAAGGAGGAAGTTTAAAGTGAATTCTGTGATGCTGCATTGAAGTTGGGGAATCAATATAGACTCATGAGCGTATGTGTGTTGTGTATAAATAGATAAGAAGTAAATATAGATATGTGTATACATGAATTAGCATATATACATATATCTCCCAGCCCTATTCACTGATAAGAACTACGTGCTATGATGCCCCAATAGCGATGAGCATACCTTGTGTTAAGCCCATGGTTTCTAATTATGATTCTCCAACAAAAGTTGAACATGGGTCTTTGGAGATGTGGCTGACTCCGGGCTGACAATGATTCTGGAAGATCCTGTGGTGTCAGTAAGTCAGGAAATGCTAAAATAAGACAGATCAAGGAAGCAAAACAAAAGCAAAAAAAAGGATACAACATGTCAAAAGAGCACAAGATTAAACTTGAAAGAGCTCTAAATGTCTAAAGAGCAATGGTCAAAGGGTTCTCAATGAACAACTTGGGCTAAAAAATAAATAATATTAATGTTGAAATATAATGCCAAAGATAAAATAAATACTCAGGAAAATAAATATCCATCCATACTGACATAAGTGGATGACTGAATACATAAATAAACAAAGGAAAAGCGATAACTCTTCCTTACATAAAAATTCCAATTAGTAAATATAGAAGGAATGAGGGACATAAAAAAAAATCACCATTTGAGCCCTATAGATATAATTGTGATGGGCAAGATCCATTGGTGAATGTTAAGTAGTAGGCAAATTTTAAGCTGAAAGTACATAATTTTCTAAGTATCTTTCCCAAAATATTTAGTGATTACAAAGAGAAAAAGAGCAAGTTTACACTGGAACACTCTGGCAGACAGCATCTGAGCCATGTGATCAGGGTTCCCATCACCAGCAATAAATGATCAACATCATGTACCCACTCCCGTTATGTCAGGGCACATCGCTTGGTGGTATCTTTCCCAATAATTAATAAACTCAATTGAACCATGAGAAAACATCAGAAAAATCCAAATGGAGGTACATTGTACAAAATACCTGTCCAGTGCTTTTCAAAAGAATCACAGTTGTAAAAGACAAGGAAAAACCAAGGAATTATTACAAATTAGGGAAGACTAAGAAACATGACACCTAAATGCAATGTGATATCTTGGATGTATCCAGAACAGATAAAAATGCAGTATCAGAAAAATTTGCGAAATCCAATTAAGCCCGTACCTTAGTTTCTAGTTTTGTAAGAGTGTTAATTTTTTAGTTTTGATAAATGTTCTATGGTTATGTAAGATGTTAACATAAAGGAAACTGGGTGATGTGTATGTTGTAACTTTGTATGATTTTTTTCAACTGTTTTCTAAGCCTAAAATTAGCTCAAAAATACTATTAGATCATCTTGTGTGGATGACAGGAAAATAATCAGCAATACCCCTGTGTAACCAAATAGTGAATGAGGGGAAGTGTTCTAATAAATGAAAACAAGGCTTATAGTTTCTAGTTGGTCTGACATGTAAGGAATTTGGAAATCATCACTCCCATCCTCACGAGAAAAAAGCTGAACAAACTGAATCAACAATTCTGCTTATCCATCATAAAATTGAGATCACAGGGCAAACCGTTGTCCCAAAAAGTACAGAGACAGACGGGCAGATATGGAGAATCACAGCTTACCAGAGCAGAAAGCCAGGAGCAGAAACTGCATCTGGAGCCAGTACCAGGGTAGAAAAACTTATATCATAATTGATGAATTGTTGGAGGCTCAGTGTGGATAAGCTTGAGTGTTAAAAACTCCAGGAGGGCCCAGTCTTAGGGTGGCTGGGGGCAGGCACACTTTTGTGAGTTTTATCTCCAGGATACCTACCGAATTTTCATAGTGAGAACTAGAGAAAAATTTCTTCCTGCTTTCTGCAGGGGAAGAGGAAAGCAGCCATTCTGAAACATAACCACAGCATTTATTCTCCTTAATGAGACCTGCCCTCATTGAGAACTATTTTATCACAGCCTAACTGACTTATGAAAAATACCCAAATCAAGCCTTTCTACCTCATATGAGGGTCAGAGAGTAACTGAGAAGCTCTTGTGAAGGTCACAGCCCAGAGGCACAGGGCTGAGACCTAATCATAGGGCTATGGAATGCTTCTCTCCCCCGACATTTGCCACCCTATCAGTAGAGCTCCTGTGTGATAATAGCAGATTGCAACTGAAAGAATGGCACATCTCAGACCTTGTTTAAGGAGAAGTCTCTAGGAAACCCAAGGACAATAGGGGAGATAAAAACAAGAAAACTGGGGACAATTATAGTCTCTGACACTTACAGCAGATGGTAAACACAATCTGCTAGCCAGACACATATAAAACCTCACATTAAAGGCTTACTTACCTCAGTTCCTTTTATCCAGTATATCATGTCTGGCTTTCAACAAAAAATTACAAGGCAAACTAAAAGACAAAACATATCATTTGAACTGACAGAGCAAGCATCAGAACAAGACTCAGTTATAGCAAAGATTTTGGAATTTTCAGACTGAGAATTTATGATTAGTATGCTATGACTGTAATGGCAAAAGTGGACAAAATGCAAGAACAGATCACTAATGTAAGCAGAGAGTGGAAAACTATAAGAAAGAATTAAAGAGAAATGCAAGAGGATATATCCAAAGAAAATAAAATCACTATGCAGAAGAGATATCTGCCCTCTGGTGTTCATTGCAGTATTATTCACAATAGTCAAGAGATGGGATCAACCTAAATGTCCATCTGTGGATGAATGGATAAAGAAAATATGATACATATAAACAATGGAATATTATTCAGCCTGAAAATAGAAGGAAATCCTGTCACTTTTCACAACATGAATAAACCCGAAGGACATTACGCTAAGTGGAATAAGCCAGACACAGAAAGACAAATACCTCATGATCTCACTTATATGTTCAATCTAAAAAGTTGAACTCATAGAAGCAGAGAGTACAATAGTGGTTATCAGAGTCTAAGGTGTGGATAGGATTGAGGAAATGGACAAAGGATATAAAATTTCGGTTAGACAGGAGGAATAAGTTCAAGATATTTATTGTAATTTATAGTAATTATAATTAATAACAATATGTTATATACTTGAAAATTGCTAGAGAGTAGATTTTAAGTGTTTTAACCACAAAAAAGATAAGTATATGATGTAATGTATATGTTAATTAGCTTGTTTAGTCATTTCACAATATATACATATATCAAAACATTATGTTGTAAACCATAAATATATATAATTTTGATTCATCAATTAAAAACTTAAAACAGAAATACAAGAAATCAAAACCACTGTAACAGAAATACAGAATGTCTTTGGTGGGCTCATTAGTAGACTAAGCACAGCCCAGGAAGGAATCAACGACTTTGAAGAAATGTAATAGAAACTTTCAAATCTGAAATTCATGCTGAAAAAGGAATGAAAAAGATGGAACAGAATGTCCAAGGAGTAGGACAGTTACAAAAGGTGTAACGTGTACATAATGATAATATGAGAAGGAGAAAAAGAGAAAAGAACAGAGGAAATATTTGAAGTAATAATGGCTGAGAAGTCCCAAAACTAATGTCACACACCAAAGCACAAATCCAAGAAGCTCAGAGAATACCAAGTGGGATAAATGCCAAAAAATCTATATCTAAGCATGTCGTATTCCAACAGAAAAAAATTAAAAGACAAAGGGAAAATCTTGAAAAAAGTCAGAGGGGAAAAATAACAACTTCCTTACGGAGGAGCGAGGATAAGAATTACATCTGACTTCTTCTTAGAAACCATGCAAGTAAGAAGACAGTGGAGTGAAAGATTTAAGGTGTTGACAGGAAAAAAAAAAAAGCCTCGAATTATGTACTCAGAGTAATTATCTTTCAAAAGTTAAGAATAAATAAATAACTTTTTCAGACAAACAAAAATGAGGGAGTTTGCCTCATAAGAAATATTAAAAGAAGTTCTTCAAAGGGAGGGAAATTGATGTAGGTCAGAAACTTGGATCTACATAAAGAAAGGAAGAGAATTAAGGAAGGAATAAATGAAGGTAAATAAAATTTTTTATTTTTTTTGTTCTTAATGGATCTAACAGATAATGGTTTGTTCAAAGTAATAATAGTAACAATAAATTGTGTGATTATAGCATAGAGATAAGTGAAATGAATGATAGTGATTTTATAATGGATGGAAAGGAGGCATTGTAAACACTCTTTTATAAAACCCTTGAAATGGTACAGTGTATTTGAAAGTGAACTTAGATAAATTGTAAATGTATATTGCAAACTCTAGGGCAACCATTAAAAGACATTTAAAAAGAAATATAATTGATATATTAAAATAGGAGAGAAAATTGAGTTATATGAGATGCTCAACTAAAACCAGAGGAGGCAGAAAAAAAGCAGAAAACAAAAAAGAAACAAAAACAAGGGCATTGAATAGAAAACATTAACAAATACCAATCCAATTATACCAATAATCACTTTAAATGTCAATGGTCTAAATACATCAATTAAAATAAAGTGAGTGTCAAAGTGGATCAAAAAATAAGATCCAATTTTACGTCGTCTATTCGAAACTCATTTTAAGTATAAAAACACAGATAGATCAAAAGTAAATGGATAGAGAAACATATGCCATGCTAGCACTACTGAAAAGAAAGCCGTGGTAGCTATATTAATTTCAGACAGAACAGACTTCAGAGCAAGGAAAATTATTAGGGATAAAAATGGACATTATATAATGATAAAGGGGTGAAATCACTAAGAAAACATCCGAATTATTAGTGTATATGCACCTAACAACAGTGCCAAAATACATGAGGCAAAGATGATTAAACTTTAAGGAGAAATGGATGAGTCCACTACTGCAGGTGAAGACTTTAATATTCTTCTGTCCGTAATTGACAGATCCAGCAGGGAGAAAATCAGTAAGAACATAGCTGAATCTAATAACACCATCAATCAACTGGATCTAATTGACATTTATACAATACTTCATGAAACGACAGCAGGATACACAATCTCCTCAATTTTACATACTTATATTCACCAACATAGATCATATTCTGGCCATAAAACATACCTTAACAAATTACAAAACTAAATAAAAACAAAGTGACAAAATAATTATATTAGCTTTTTTATAACACTCAATCAGTTAATAGAGCCAGGCACTGAGTATCATTACTTGGAGATATCAAAAGAGTGAAAACCAGCCAGGATGTGTTTCTTGGTGAAAGGTCACAGCACAACCAGTGGCTTTTCAAAGGAATTGAAGCTGAGTTTGATTAAGCCTCTGGATCCTGCTGCTAGTTTGTAGAAAGTAGACAGGGCAGGGAAACATGCTGAGCTACACAATGAGTCTGAAATCCAACTATAGGTAAAAGAACCCAGATTCTTCAACAGATAAATTGTATAAAAATAGAGAGTAAGAAATAAAAGGATGGAGGAGTCAACCTCAAGATTGACTGAAAGATAATTAAACATAGCAGACTGGCAAAATAAACATAACTATACCATAGTGTCTAGTATACTCACTTGGATGGTAAAACGATGAAGAAATGCAAAGTGCTGATTACAAAAATCAACATAGTTATATGTAGAGGAAGGGATGTTATTTGGATGGTGAGTAAGAGAGGGTTTTTGGGGTTGCTGCAAAGTTCTGTTTCTTGAGCTGGGTGGTTGTGACACAAGCACTTGCCTTATGATCATAATTAATTAATCTCTTCATTTGTTTTGGTCTGGTTTTCTGTTTCATTTTAAAACAAAAAGATAAACAAATTAATGCATACATAAATCCAAGACAAAAGTTAATGGGGCATGTGTCCTGGAACTTGAGGGAAGAAAATGCATATGGGGAGGAAATGGGATCTCCTTCTGCCTCTGTTTCTTTGTGCACAAGTCATACTCTGCCTGACCATAAGCAGGGTCATGATGTTTCCCTGGCTCCTGGCATGCTCGACTATCCAGCTCCAAAGTTAATTGCAACTGCCATTCCTGAACAGGTTAAGAGAGAGTACCTGATTGGGGTTATCTAGCCCGTGAAGTACTTTTCCCTGGATTAGGTGTCCAGCAGTGGAGCAAAGAATGGAGGCCACGTGTAGCCAGGCTGCCTCTATTTCTGTCTGCTTGTGGGACAGCAGGGAGGGAGGTTATGGTCATCTCCAGCATGGTATGTATGCCTCCTTGAATGTTTTTTGGGGTCTTCTTGCCTTGTGATATTCCAGATTTTCTCTCCATAAGGCTGAATTAATTTTCTTCTCTATTTTTTAGTGTCTTACCATTTGTTCATTAGAATTTCAAAGTCATACAATCTTAATACCATCAATCTTAATACCATTATTAAATCTGAGGATCCCTAAGTCAATCTGAGAAACACCATTATCCTTATTCTGCGCTCACTGTCCAAATGTTTGGCTATACCAATTATTATCTAAGCAGTATCCATTCTCTTTAAAAAGGACAAATAAAAATGTATCTCAATTTGAAATTTTAACTGTTCTGGTAGTTGCTATTTCTTTAATGAGTTGGCATTTCAGAACTGAATCCTCCAAAGAATCCTTATATACAGAAGTCTCTACAGCCCTGTTTTCTCAAGCTCAAACAAGTTAAGGCTACCTCTAGGCATGAACATACTTTTCATAGTTGCTATAGGTTCAGGCTTATGTTTTCTGTGTATTGATCACCAAAATAGAAAATCAGGGCCATAATATCAGAGAATCTCTGAGTCATGAATTTTGAATATCTATGAATCATGGAATCTGAAATCTGCTGAGTCATTATATTTGAAAATTATGTTCACACGAAAGCCTTGATTTGCATTTGCAAAATATTAAAGTCGCAACTGTGCAACCCCACAGTCATTCTCTCTGAAAACTTCAGCTTTGATTCAAACATTCTGTGACTGCAAATTTATAAATCCTGAGAAATTAAGAGTCGTGAAGTCATAATGTCTTAAAAGATATAGCTGGGAAGGCTGGAGCAGTGTGCTCATGCAAGCTGAGAATGGGCAGATTGAGATGGTAGCAGACGTATTTAATATATTCCATTATTAAAGGAAGTCCCTGGGGGGACTCAGATATTCAAAGTGGTGAGAAAGAGGGATATCCTAATAATCTATTCTGCATCAGCTACATGTTAGTTACTTTATATAGATCACCTACCATTTGTGGTATTATTTCCATTTTAGGGGTGAGGAAACCAAAGCTGAGGATGATTTGATATCAAAAGTCAGCTGATAGATGCCAGAGCCAGGATTTGCACTGCAGGTCTATCAGAAGGCTTGATAGATGGTCATGACAGCATGGAGTGAGTGAGAGGACCATGGAGAAGTCACCCTCTGGCCAGTGTTTCATCCCAGCTGCCTACAAAATCTAATCATCTACTCCCACTCTCCATCTGGGTGAAATAACAAGAACAGACTTTTGGCTAACTCACAGGGTTTGCAAATGGTCTCTGTCCATTTCTCTGTTGTCTAAAGTACCCACACATCCTTATTCTTCCCCCACTTAAATCCCAGGGCTACTCTGGGAAAGTGTCTAGGAGTGGATCCCAAATTTGTGGATCTGCAAATTAGAATCACCTGCTGATCTTTAAAAACTCCCAAAGCCCTGGCCACACCCAGACCAGTTAAACCACAATCCATGGGGGGAGTGGAACACCAGCCTGGGTATTTTTTAAGCTCTCTAGATCTATGGTCCCCAACCTTTGGGCCATGGACCAATACCAGTCTGTGGCCTGTTAGGGACCAGCCCACAGAGCTCCAATGCAACCAACCCCCAGCCCCTACACCTGTCCGTGGAAAAATTGTCTTGAAACTGGTCCCTGGTACCAAAAAGGTTGGGGACCACTGCTCTAGATGATTATAATGGGAATAAAAGTTTGAGAACCACAGGCTTATTCTGTTATTCATGGAAAGCAGTGATTTCTTCTAGGAATCAAGTAAGGGGGGAGTTTAAAAAGTACCGAAGCCCAGACCCGGAATGGCGGGATTAGAATCTCTGGGAGGAGGCTGGGCATGGGTGTTTATTAAAAGCTCCTCATGTCAATAGATGAAATTTTTGGAAGGTCAAGGCAGGAGCTCCCTGAACTGCTAATCCTTTCCTGGGACTTTGCAAACTAAGTTTTAGGGGTTTCCTTCCTGTGAATAAACAAATCAATTATTTTTGCTTAACTGTTGAGGGTTGGATTTTTGTCAGTTGCAAGTTCTAGAGTTGACCAGGCATCCTGCCTTTAGTTAGCTCCGAAAGTTCCACATCCCTGGAAACCCTGCAGTCACAGGCAAACCGTGACTTTATTCTACTTGTAATCAAACTATTATGACTATTTTCCTGCTGGCTTTCCTGGGAGGTCCTCTCCTCATTCTCCCAACCAGGGCTGATAAATGAACCACCGCCGTCATTTAACTTAACCACATGGAACTCTGGATACATTCCCCACGTATATCCTGAGCTGTCATTCCAACCTTCAATGACTCCTGTTCTCACCACATAACTCCTTCTTCACTTGTGATCCTTACTCAATACAACCCCTACACCCTAATTCACTGACACCCCTAAGTCAGAGCCACACTTAACTGTGCCTCCACCAGTCATGTTAGGGGCACATGGCTCCCCTCCATGTGTGGCTCGTGGCTATTGAAAACTGAAGCATGAGGAACAGTCTCCCGCTATCTGTTCTTGTACTTGACTGGGTATCCTTGATTAAAGTTGAAGACCACCTTATAGAAAGTTAAGGAGGCAAAGCAATGATTCCTTTGGGCTCTTTTTCTTCATGGACCAGATTTTCTCACACCACCTCACTGATGTGGGAATACATCTTAAGGATTCATTTAAGAAAATGGAAAATAGTAAACTTAACCATGGGGTGGGTCTTCACAAGAACCAGGGAAAGCCGAAAAACCAATCTTCACATCATGATCAGGATCCCAAGCTGGCCACCAAGAATTCTTGAACAGGTGGTATCCTGAGTACCAGTGGCAAGTACAGTGTCCTCAGCAGCAGGCATCCAGGGACCTCAACTCCTGGGCTCTGCTGCAGATCACTCACCTAGGTGCTGTTTGCCACCTGCTTTCTGTGTGGATCCACTTCTGCTTGCCAACCAAAAATCTCATTGATACCAAACCTCCCACTTTAATTTCCAGAAAGGTATACCCTAGCTTGCTCAATTAATATCCCTAATTCCTGCCAGGGAAAATCTTTCCATTCCAGACCACACCATAGGCTCCTGACCGTGGGAGTGGTTACCTTCAGTCCATCAGCTGTGGACTGGGAATCAGGGTCATGACATGGGTGCCTAAGGCTGTTCTCTCAGAAAGGACTGTAGGTATGGCAGTGGGAAACTCTGTGATAGGCAAGCCTAATAAGATATAATATCTTAGCATAGGATGAATCCACGTGGATAATGAAATGCAACTCTAGACTTTTAGAGATGAATGTGAAGTCCTATATATTGAACAGAGTCAGAAATATCTGAGTTTGGAACCACAGCTTGTTTTTACCAGTTGACCTTACATAATTTACATAACTTCTCTTGATCTCACCTGTAAAGTACAAGGTGAGGATACTTGCCTATTGTATTTGTCATGAAGATTAATTTATGTAGCCTCCATAAGTACCTGGCCCACAATAGGTCTTCATAACTACTAGTTTCCAAAGAGGCCACAGGCACTTCATTCTCCTGCCTCTTTGTCCTCAGCCATCACAGTGCATCATGACACAGCACAACAAGGGCTCTTCAATCAACCGTCGGTTCTGCTTTGGATGGAGCACAGGCTGGCTGGACTTGGGCACCCAGCAGCTCTTCATCAATCTCAAGTCTCTTATGTAACCCAAGCACATGATCAGAGATCTTCTACCTTAACCCCGAATCATCAATCTCAGTGCTAATGGAATATAGAAAAACGCTTTTCCTTGGAAGATCACTAAAAGGTCAGTCTTGTTTTCCCCTGATAGATTTTCTGTCATATTATATAGTAATGTTCTGTTGGGTGGTGAGATTACTGTCCTCCTGAGAATAATGGTCGTCTCTGTAGCTGCGTTAACCAACTCTCCAACTGGACTCTGAGTTTCCCTAGAGATGACTTTTCAATCACTGGCATCTAATTTTTAACTAGTTTTATTTTTAAGGATCACAAATTAACAAAATTAAGTAGAGTGTGCCGTAGTTTATGGCACACTCACCATCAGTCTAGTCTGTACAAAGTTCCTTCCTCCCTTCCTCCCTTTCTTCCTACCTTCCTTCCTTCCTTCCTTCCTTCCTTCCTTCCTTCCTTCCTTCCTTCCTGTTAGTTATCAATTCTCCTTTACATCCATCATTCCCTTTTCTGATCCATTTTCCACCCTGACCTTCACAATGTGCACACATTCTATCTGAGAGTCCTTTCAAACCATTTATATACATTCACTTAAATATACGTGTGATACAGAGCAGTTGAGTATATATGTGATTAACATAAAATAATTCTTTGTTTGATTAACTCACAAATGTTGATATATGTAAATCTAATTCCTTCCTTTGCTGCTGAGATCTCCACTGTGCCCATTTGCATCATTATCCATTTCTGCAAGGAAGGCTAGATGAGCCCCACCTCCTCTCTCTCATCACCAAGGCTGGATGCCTTTGTAGTGGTCTCCTTCTGTACACCACTGAGACTTTCTTCAAGGCCTCCACCCTGGAGGAGGACCCCCAGGTTAGATGGTAAACACATACATAGTTTTTCATGATTGCCCTCCAGAATGGCTCTACCAGTTTTCACTTCCCAAAATAAACAACGATTTGCCATTTTCTCACATTCTCATTAGTATTTAACATGATCAAATTTTCTAATTTTTGCCAATCTGATGTCAATATAGTACTATGATGTTTGAATTTGCATATCTCTGATTATTAGTGAGGTTGTATACATATTCATTCACATGGCAGGTATTCTGTCCAGTTTTCCATCTGAAGATCTTCCTCATGTCCCTTGCCCACTCTTTTTCTGTTGGATTCTTGGCCTTTTCCTTGATGACTAGCAGAAATATTGTGTATTTTCTAGATACTTAAAAAAGCAGAGCTCAATGTCACCTATATGTTAACATTATCTTTGCTACACAGAATTCATAAATTCTGAACGAATCAAGTTCATCAATCCTTTCCTTCTCCCATGAGCTTAATAGATTTACCTTCTTTATTGAATTTTAGCCTATTTTTTTGTGCTTACTTAAAGGAGGAAGCCAGCTTTATTTCCCTCTATAGGTACTCAGCCTGTTACCCAACACGATTTACCAAGTTCATGAATGGTAATGCAACAGCATGCGATATCCCTGAATCCATAAGTGGCTCTGCCCGCCCTGTCTAGAGTATCCAATTGCTCCTGTTCTAGCAGTACATTGTTTCTCACTAAAATAATTTTGTAAAATGTGTTATTTTAAGATAGGATAACCATCCAATCTTGTGCTTTATTTTCAGAATTTGTTAAGTAATTTATAAACTTCCAGAATCCTCTTTTCAATTTTTCT
>RJWJ010024613.1:0-24686 GCA_004363605.1 Indri indri | reverse complement strand
ATTTGGTTCTCAGTATGACTGCTATTGGCGTATATGAAAACCTCTGATTTGCGTGTATTGATTTTATATCCTGAAACTTTACTGAATTTATTTATCAATTCCAGGAGCCTCTTGGTTGAATCCATGGGGTTTTCTAGGTATAATATCATGTCATCAGCAAATAGTGAGAATTTGATCTCTTCTGTTCCCATTCATATACCTTTAATTCCACTCTCTTGCCTGATTGCTGTGGCCAGGACTTCCAGCACTATGTTGAATAGAAGTGGAGATAGTGAGCAACCTTGTCTGGTTCCAGTTCTAAGTGGGAATGCTTTCAATTTTTCCCCATTCAGTATGATGTTGGCTGTGGGTTTGTCATAAATGGCTTGTATCATTTTTAGGTAAGCCCCATCTATGCCTATTTTGTTAAGTGTTCTTATCATAAAACCAAGTTATCTGAGATCAAAACTGCCACACCAGCCTTCTTTTGGCTTCCATTTGCTTGAAATATTGATTTCCACCCCTTTACCTTGAGTCTAAATGCATCCTTGTAGGTTAGATGTGTTTCCTGGAGACAGCAGATGCTTGGCTTGTTTTTTTTATCCATTCGGCCAGCCTATGTCTCTTGAGAGGGGAGTTCAAGCCATTCACATTCACTGAGAGAACCGATAAGTGGGGCAAATTACTGTTCATTCTGTTGGGTTGCATTTTGTTGCTTCATTTTCTCTCTTGAGCCATTGTGGAATCTAGCCTTTGATCTTTAACTTTTGAGTGGGGTTTTACATTCGAGAGTGTTTATTGTGCTGATCCTTGTGTAATTCTGTTTTGAGTACTTCTTGGGGAGCTCGTCTTGTCTTGGTGAATTCCCTCAGTCTTTGCTTATCTGAAAATGTCTTTATTTCTCCTTCATATATGAAACTTAGTTTTTCAAGGTACAAGATTCTAGGCTGGGCATTATTCTGTTTCAAAAGAGTGAGAATAGGGCCCCAGTCTCTTCTTGCTTGTAGGGTTTCAGTAGAGAAGTCTGGAGTTATTCTGATGGGGTTTCCTTTGTATGCTACTTGTTTCTTTCACCTTACAGCTCTTAGAAAGGCCTCGTTAGTGGATATATTGGTCAATCTGATGACTGCATGACGTGGTGTCTTCCTATTTGCATTGAATCTTCCTGGGTCCGTTGAGCTTCTTGTACCTGTATATCTAGATTTTTAGCAAGGCCTGGGAAATTCTCCTCTACTAATTCTTCAAATAGCTTATCCAGCCTTGAGTGTTTTCTTCTTCACCTTCCGGAACCCCTATCACCCTCAGGTTTGGTTTTTTCACATAATCCCACATTTCTTGCAGGCTTATTTCTTTTCTTTTAATTTTCTGTTCGATCTCTGTGACTGACTTATTTAATTGGAAGGAGTTGTCTTCAGTCTCTGAGATTCTTTCTTCCATTTGATCTACGCTGTTCTTGAGGCTTTCCACTGTGTTTTGTAGTTCCCTAAATAAGCCCTCATTTCCAGGAGATCAGTTTGATTTTTCTTTAATATTTCAACTTCTTTAGTGAATTTTTCTTCCAAGTCCTGGATTTTTTTTGTGATTTCTTTGTGTTGGTTATCCATTTTTTCTTGCATATCATTCAGTTTTCTTAAAATCCATGTTTGAAATTCTTCTTCTGTCATTTTAGTGTTCTGAGTTTGGTTAATGTCACTTACTGGGGAGCTTTTGTTCCTCTTTGGGGGTGTGCTTTTCGTTTGAGTCTTCATACTTCCAGAGTTCTTTTGCTGGTTCCTTCCCATCTGGATCAGTTGTTCCTACTTGCCTTTAGATTTTCATTTGGATAATGACTTGCCCTGTTTAGTCTCTGAGCCAGTAGGTGGTCATTTGTGGGTGAGATTTGACCACGCTCTTTATGATGAATCAGTAGATGCAGTAAAAGGGTGTGCAGGATGACCTCCCTGTCAGTAGGTGACACTTGCTGGAAGGAGTGAGCTGCGTGCTGTTTTTGGGTCCTGTAGCCAGCTCTTGTTCTTCTAGAGAGGCCGTCTTGTGCCTTGGGTGATGGGTGGGGCCCCGGGACTTCCAGGTGTGTCCTTATTCTCCACCTCAGTGGGGGCAGGACCGGAAGTGAGTCTGGGTGGGGCTGGGTTGGGTAAGTCTGCACTCAGGCTCCACAACTGCTGTTAGCAGGGGTCAAAGGTCTGTTCTTTTTTCTGTGCAAAGCTGCCGGGAGGGGCTGAAATGGCTCCACTCAGCTGAAAGTCTGGGCTTGGGGGTGGGGCTGTTGGAGACCCGCACTCTGGAGCAGGTCTTGCTGTCCTCCACCCTCCCCATCTCTGTGGCCTCTCCCAGGCCTCTGCCAGCAAGCGGGACCTCAGGTCCCCTGGCTTTGACGTGGGCTGGGAAGTTCCCTACCCAGGATTGCAGCCTGAGCTGGGTGCACAGCCCTCTTTTGGGAGGAGGGTTGCCGCTCAGGCACTCTGATCTGCCCCTGAAGGTGCACTCTCCTCAGTAGGCTCTTTCACAGATCTCCCTTCTGTGCCCTGGGTCAGTGTGATTGTGACCTGGGTGTATGGGGTCTGGTCTGCAGGCCTGTCCCCTGGGCCCTGGAGATCAATCCCTGACCCTGCCAGGGGGAGGGGTGCTGGTCTTGAAACACCTACAGGGTGCCCAAGCTGGATCTATTTCACTCCACCTCGGGATTTGCCCCACTCTCCTGGAGTCCCCAGCACCTGGGAGGGCTGGCGGGTAGGGAGCTTGCAGTCTGAGTACCCCTCAGTCTGCTGTAGGGCCCCAAAAGGAAAAGTCCTGTTCCTTGGAGATGCCTCCGTGTGATGGCTAAATTGTCTCTCTGGGCACCCACAGGTAGGGAAGGGGAAGGAGAGAATGGAGCGCTATGGCGTCTGCTGATAGGCTTGGGTCTGCACGCGGGGAAGTGCCCCAAGGGAGCTGGGAGCCTGCTGCCCTGTCCGCAAGAGGTCACTGCTCACTGGTGGCAGCCGTCTCTGGGCTGGTGTCAGCAGGTCTCTCTAACCGCTCAGGAGCCCACCAGCAGTCGGAGACGCAACCGGGGGGTGGGGGGGAAGTTAACCGCTAGACCTACCCTTGTCGCTGGTCTCCAAGCCTCTCGGGACCTTTCTCCTTCCAATTCTCCTCCGCAGCGTCTTCCCGTGGAGTCTCCTGTAGTTTCAGGCACCCTTCCTTCCAACCCTCTCCCGATCTATGTTTCTCTGCTAGTTTATTTTTTTCTCTTTCTTCTAAAATTTGTCCTTTTTGCAGAGACACTCTGACTGGCAGCTTTTCTTGTCTGCCATCTTGGCTCCTCCCCAGAGCCCAAGCTTTTTAATGGAGGCTACCATGTTTTGGTTTACCATAGGATTACCTTATGATAATAAGGGAGGAAGTCCACTTGCCTAGGAGGTGAGGGAGGGAGCAGGTATTGGGCATGAATGTCACTGCTCTGCCTAAGAGCTTGTATTCCTGTTGGTAGTTCTGACTCACAGTTAGCTAGGGCTCTAGGGCAATGCTTCAGGGCTGTTCTCAACTCCCACTTCTTTATTTTTAAGCCAGCTTTGCAACTGCCCTGCTTTACACTGCCCTGAACTCATTTCAAGTGTAAACTGCCATTGAATTCTTCAGGTACAGTCTGTGTTGGTTCCTGATGCACTCACCCCCAGATCTGGCTGTCCTGGCTCCAAGCTCCTCTTGCTCTAAGTTTGGGGAAGGAGGTATTGGTTAAATTTTGCTTAGTGGCCCTTCCTCTTTCTCCATAGGTCTTGCTTTTTATATGTTATGATTCACAGATTGATAAGCCCTTTTCTCAATCCAGTCTCATCTATACTCCAATTGCTTAGAAATTTTAGTCAAATGGACACTACCCGGTTTCAAATGCAGATAGGGGCTTTTTTTTCCTAACAGAGAATTTGGGAGGGAGAATTAATTAAATGTGAGAGTTCAAATCATCATTTTAAATTAGTGGTCCTTTCATAGATATTTTTATGAGAATTTTGGAAAACACCAAGTGGAAACCCAGATGTCAGTTGAGGGAACAAGTTATCTTCTCCTGACCCTCCACCATCCTCTGTATATGAAAGGGAGTAGTACTGCAAAGATTTATTTTCCCACTGAAACTTTCCTTAGAAAATGGAAATGATTACAGTCAGTTTCAAGTAATGTTTTTCTCTCAGTTGCATAAATCATGGAGTGCTGGCCAGAGCTCATTTTACTGATGTTCTTGTGTTCCTGTCAGTTCTTGGTTGTCAAACATCCATTCATAGATGAGATCTTATCTGTGGAAAAAGTGCTTCACTACTCTGGGGCAAAATACTAAATAATGATTTTTGTTCATAAAGGTAAATTATTCAATTTAAATAGTATCAGATTATATCTTTTTTAATATTTTTGACATTAAAATGATGTCTTTTATGAAATGATTATAACACTAGCTGGTAGTTTGATTTGTTTTAAACACCCTCACAATGTTAAAAGTTGGCAATCCCATGTCAGTTTCAAAATTATTTTTGAAATTTTTTCTGGTCTATATAATCCCAAACCCTGTGAACCACTGGAATGTATCCGCAAATAGTTTTTCAACAAGTGGACTATTTTCTCTGTGTTTGCATTTCTGAGAGTGCCCGCCTGTCCCACTGAAAGACAAATTGCTGGTTACGACGTTCTTAGCTCATAACTTTTCCCCTCTCAAAACCCTGTGGAGGCATTAGGCATCTAACTGTTGCAGAGGAAATGTCTGAAACCAACCCAAAGGTTTGCTCTCCTGTAAATAAATTTTTACTGAATAGTTGAAAGATATTTTTGCTCAAGGCATCGTACACATCTCCTCCAAATGCATGTCACTGAGATAGAATATGCAGTGGATCATGGCCAAGAGGCCAGATTCTCGTATCTCCTAAATTCAAATCTAGTTTCTAGGCTTTACTGGCTAATGTATCCTTGAACAGAGTTATGGGTTGAATTGTGTTTCCCCAAAAGTTATGTTGAAGTTCTAACTGTGAATATCTGTGAATGTGATCTTAGTTGGAAATAGGATCTTTGCAGAAGTAATTAAGTGAGGGTATTAGGATAGAGTCTAATCCAATATGACTGGTGCCCTTATAAGAAGAGGGAGATTTGGACACAGACATCCAGGAGAACACCATGTAAAGAAGGAGACACAGAGGGAAGACAGCCACATGACGGTTGAGGTGGAGACCGGAGTTTTGCTGCCACAAGCCAAGGAATGACTGGGTGCTACCAGAAGCTGAAAGAATTAGGAAGGAGCCTCCCCTGGAGGCTTCTGAAAGAGGATGGCCCTGCAGACACTTCCAGCCTCCATAACTGTGAAAGAATACACATTTGTTGTCTTAAGTTATCCAGTTTGTGATACTTTGTTACAGCAGCCCTGGAAATCCAAGGCAACGGATATCTCAAACACTTTTGGCTCCAATGATTTTACCCATATAATGTGGAAAATAATGTGTTTAAAGTTATAAGATTGTCGGAAGGATTAAATATGATTAAACAAGACATGTAAATTCTGGCACATTCTATCCAATCAATAGAATGCGCTGTTTCTGTCGTCATCATCCTCACTAACACCGCTACCACCACTACCACCGCCACTATCATTTTCCTTGGATAGCCCTCTCTCCTGGAAGCACATTCTTCTTTTTCTATATTCTTGCAATTTTTATACAAAGTTTATATAATTTTTATAAAGTAATAAAGTCATTTTTCTTAACCATGGATTCCCAGGCCCACCACCAAAGATCTTTGATTCAGTAGGTCTTGGGTAGGCTTCTGGAACGGGTATTGTTTGAAGGTGTCCAGACATGAACTCTCACTAAGTAATCAATGTGAAATGTAATTTAAGTGTAGACCTGGTATTAGAATCCCTGTTCTATAAATATGGAAATTGAGGTCAAACTAAATTGAAGTCAGAAAACATAAAAATCAAGTATTTTTTTTTTTTTTTTGAGGCTGAACTTCAACAACTTTACTGGTTTGATGAAATGTAAAACTCTAGACTAGTATGAAAAAATTGTAGATAATGAGGCATTGTAATACCTCAACAATACCTCCATAATACATAAAATATGGGACACAGTGCAATAGGAGTATTAAGAACACATGCTTTGGAATCAGAAAGGTTTAAATTCTAGCTGCGGCACTTTCTTTCTAGCTATGTGAACTTGGGAAAATTATTTAACCTTTTAAGGTCTTAGGCTCTTCATCTGGAAAAGGGAATAGCTTGTATGAGGGTTCTTGTGAAAAGTCAACAAGATGTCATGATAAAGGATTATTATTACATTAGCACAGTAAGTGCTAAATAAATGGTATATGCTTGCAACATGCTTTGACCTTTATTTCAAAAAAAGAAATCAACGTCTTCATCTTCTGGTATTGATTGCCTGAAAGGTACAAATGCAAGGAGAAAGGAGGTCTGTGGATGACGAGTAATTTTAGAAAAGATGTGATGATGTCCATGCTTTCCTAGTGGCCGATTAATGATTATTGTTCTGAGAATAACTTACCTGGGATTCTTACTAATTTGTCTTTGGTAATTCTCCTTGTACCTTGGAATTCTCTATTTTTATAACATTGACAGGTCACTTACCAGAATACATAAGAACCATTTTTAAGAGTTCTCATAGCTAGCAGAAAATGTATCTTTAAGGATGCTGTGATGGGTTATGATTTTCTCAGTAAGTGGTGCCCAACAGGACTTGTTTCCTGCTGTATTGGGAACATCCCACCATGTTGTTCACTAGGCTCTAAGATGCCAAGCAGGGAACAGGGAAAGACGTGCTGTCGTGGGAAACTAGACATTCTGATATCGTCAGAGGAGTTGCGCACACAGTAAATAGCAAGAAATAAGACGGGAAACAAATCTGCACAAAATTGCTGTTTTTATTTTGTTATTTAAACCATTATTAATTATATATTACAATATTTATTATTAATTATGTTTATCATAATATAATTCTATAATTAATAAATTATGATAAACATAATTAACAAGTATTATAATTATTATTAATATATTTTATTAGAAACCGCCACCGTATTTAAATTTGCTCTATTTTTGTTAAACATGATATCCTTTTTGGACAGCTGACATGATTCCAGCTGTTTCTCCATGTCGTCTGTCCCCAGCAAGCTTTGTTGCTCCCTCCCTGTCCCGTTCATTGAATGCACCATCTAGGATGCAATGAGCAGAAAACCAAATAGTAGCTTAAGCATCATGACACCCTTGTAGCAGTAAGTCTGCAGATCAATATTCCTCACTTGGTACAGTAGTTCAACAATGTCCTCAAAAACTGAGGTCTATTTTTTCCACTCTGCCTTCTTCAGTGTGTTTATTTGTCCTCGTGCTTGTCACCTCATTGTTGCAAGACAGCCACCGCTGTTCCAGGAATTACATTCTCAGCCCCGCTTCCTGAGAATAAAGGAAGAGGAAAGGCAGAGGGAGCACCTCCTTTCGCAGGCCCAGCTCTTTCCATGGCATACAAAATGATTCCCCCAAACCTCACCAGCTGGTTTTCCTTCTCTCTCTCTAGCGAGAACTGGGACACATAAGCCATATCCTGCTCAAAGACCCTGGGAGAATGACCAGCGGCCAAATGGGAAGGAGAGCACTCTGACTGACAGCAATCATAATTCATCTCCTGGGGCTGGGCACAAAATCAGGGTCTGTTTATTAAAAAGGCAGAAGGCCATGGCGGTGAATAGAATTTGCTATAGTGGCCAGGCACATGACTCACGCCTGTAGTCCCAGCTACTTGGGAGGCTGAGGCAGGAGGATGGCTTACGCCCAGGAGATCAAGATCAGCCTGGGCAACATTATGAGATCCTGTCTTTATAAAAGAAAAACATTTTTGCCATAGTGCCTTTCCCTGCTGCTTTTTCTTTTTTTCTGCATCCTGAACTGCACATTTCATTTTTGGTATCCCAAAACTTATATATGGAACCGAGCCCCGGGGAGTAGAGAGGGAAGAGGGCATCTGGCAGGTCACGGCTAAGGCCTGATGTCTGATGGGAGTGCTCTTGGACTGGGATCCTGGCCTCATGTTATCAGTCAGATCTCATTAAGAGATCTGGGGAGCTGATTTAAGTTACTCAAGCTCGGAGGAGGCTGACTGTAAACTCCGATCTATACACTGTTCAAAGAACTCCCATCAGTTATCCGCCCTGGCTCCAAACCTACCCTTCCATACCGTGCCTAGACTGCGTGTGTGCAATCCACGCCCTGCAGACTCCCTGTCTGGCTCTGCCAATAGGGGCCATAGTAAAACTGCACAACTGGGCCGGGAGAAGTACTTGCTCCTCTTGTCTGCCTCCCATCAGCCTGCAGTTCCTGGGAGCACCACTGCCAAGCTTCCTCACTCCCTAGCAGCAGCTGAGCCCCGTTTGCAGCTTTCCCAGCACTTAAAGAACCACCTTCGGTGGGCTTCCCCCTCAGCAACAAGAGCACCAGTGGTGCAGTGCCCCTCCTTAGCGGTCTGACTCTCTGCTCCTTTAAGTTTCTAGGTTGTAATAATTTCAACCTCTGGTTGACAACTTTATACTGTGTTAACCTTTCTTTAGGTTAAATACTCTCTTCGAATAATTGACTGGCCCTGTCTCCTGACTGGCCCCTGGCTAATTCAGTAGTGTTATGTCATGAAATAAGAGACAGTCAAATGCAAAGTCCTGAAATGCCCTATGCTTTCCCACACAGGAGTTGCCTTTGTAGCAGCAGGACCTCCACTAGGCCTCCAGTGGAGGCTAAGGCCAGATAAAAGCTGTGGTTGTTTATGACATTAAGACTCTGGCTCCGTATGCTTACACGGAAGCCCTTACTCTGGTTAGCAGGGGTAGTCCTGGTGGGTCTGACCAGGAGCCTGAGCATCTCCCCATTCCCTGGGCCTCTGTCAAAGCAGGAGACCCCTCTCAAGTAAGACATGCCCAGGCAGGTCTTGTCACCACCCACTCCCAAAGTCAGGAGACCTGGAAGAACCATCGAAGATGACAGGTGGGGTGGGGAGTATATTCAAAGACACAGAGAGGAGAGCCCAAAGGCCAGGAGTCTCAAGAGACTGACCCAAAGAAAAAACGTCAAGTGGAAATCCAATATTTTAATCCCTTTCATCATCTCTTCAAAAGCTGGACCCTTAGCAACACTCCCATTAATATCCTTGTTCTTACCCTAGCCACAGTAACACTCCTTTTTGGGGGTAGAGAACATCCTCATTCTAGAGAATATTAAGTAACACATGGTGAACAAATCGTGAGAGAGACACCAGTGCAGGGGAGTTGGATGGTCTTTTGGAATATTTCTATTAAGTAAAATAATTCCTATTCTCTACATCGCAGATTTTGTGTCTGACAAACTGGGACCAACTATCTTAACTCACGGGACCCTCATTCCTAAATAGCATAGGAGTCACATACAGATCCTTATTTTTTTAAAAAAATGCTTTCTCTAGATTCTGAGGTCCATAAACTTCAAACTGCTTTATTACATTTCTAATATATTACAAACCCTAAATTTTCCTTCTGAAAATATTTTCTAAAAGACGATTAACATTTTGTTTTGGCTACTTACTGAGGTATATGGGAGTAATCTAACAGCAATGGCTATCATTTTCTGAGCTGACTCTGAGCTAGGTATATTAGCTCCTTTAATTTTAGTATCAATCGATGTCCACACTAGTGGTATATTGGTTTGGATTAATAGTACCGCAGGTGTAAGAAAACCCAAAGTAACACGGTACTAAACAAGCTAGAAATTTATTTCCCATTCACCAGTCCAGGGCTGATATGGCAGTTCCATAAGCACTGGGGACCCAAACTCCAACTATCTTGTGGCTCTGTGGGCTTCAACATGTGGCTTGTACCTTGTGGTCCCAGATATTAAGGGCCAGACACCATGTCTGCACTCCAGTCAGCATGGAAGGATTCGCTCTTTCTTTTTACGGACTCTTAGAAGTTAAACACATCACTTACGCTCATATCCCATTGTTCAGAATTAGTAGTAAAGGCACACCAAGCTGTAAGGGAGGCTGAGAGATGCCTTTATTTCTGGACAGTTAGGACTTCTCATCTACATGAAGGAGGAAGAGCTACTAATATATAATAGATGACAAACGTCTGTCCACACAGTGAATTGTTACTTTTGGTCTCCCTGAGTAGCTCTTCCTGACTTTATCCTTAGGCTTTTTGGTTTTTGTAATTTAATAACAGGTTTATTGAGAGATAATTCACTTTTGATAATTCACCTATTTAAACTGTACAAGTCAATGGTTTTTGACATATTCAGAATTGTGCAACCATCACTACTATCAATTTTAGAACATTTTCATCCTCCTCCCCCCTAAATAAATCCTGTACCCATTAGCAGTCACTCCTCTTTTCTCTCTACCCTCTCTCCCAGCCCTAGGCAATCACTAATCTACTTTCTATCTTTATGAATTTGACTATTCTAGACATTACATATAAATGGAACCATCCGGTATGTGTTCTCTGGTGACTGGCTTCTTTCACTCAGTATGTTTTCATGGTTCTCCCATGTTGTAACATGTATCAGTACTTCATTTTCATTTTATGGCCAAATAATATTCCATTGTATGGACATATTACATTTTATTTATACATTAATCAGTTGATGGACTCTTGAGTTGTGTCCATTTTTTGGCTATTCCAAATAATGCTGCTATGAATATTTGTGAACTTTGTTTTTTTTGTAAGAGACAAGGTTTTGTGCTGTTGCCCAGGCTGGAGTACAGTGGCGTGATCACAGTTTGCTCCAGCCTTGAACTCCTGGCCTCAAATGATCCTCCCTCCTCAGCCTCCCAAAGTGCTAGGATTATAGGCATGAGCCACTGTGCCCGGCCTGTATACAAATTTTTGCACGGATATATGTTTTCTTTTCTCTTGGGTATATCCCTGGGAGAGGAATTACTGGGCTTTATGGCAAGTCTGTGTTTAACTTATTGAGGAACAAGCTAAACTCTTTTCCAAAGTGGCTACGTCATTTTACATTCCCATCAGCAATGTATAAGGGTTCCAATTTCTCCACATCCTTGCCAATACTTGTTATTATCTCACTTTCTGATTATAGCCATCTCTCAGTGGATGTGAAGTGATATCTCATTGTGGTTTGGATTTGCATTTCCCTAATGACTAATGATGTTAGGGTTGTTTTCCTTGTGCTTATTGGCATTTGTATATTTTCTTTAGAGAAAGTCTATTCAGATCCTTGCCTCTCCTTAGGTATTGAAATCTATTTTGTTTTTAAATACATAGCTCTGTGTTGACTGGTTACATCCTGCATATTAGGTCATGATATTTTCCTCTCAGCTCCTAGAGAAAGCTGGGTCTTTTTATCTATTGTGAGAAATTCAGTAAGGCTTTGAAAAAGTCAGCATTTACTCAGAAGCCATGTAATATGGTGTAAGTTGCAGATTTTATTCAGTACATGTGAAAGACTCTATGAGATTTTATTTGAAAGCAAAGGAGCAGCCAACCTACAGGACAAGATGAGGCTTAGTTTTTAGCTGACGGCCAAAGAATAAGGGAAACAAGAGGAGCCATTATCTAGGTTAAGTTTTTAATATTAATTTCAAGAGATAAGGTATAAAGCTTCACTATTGATTACTTGGAATAATGTTTAAAAACACATAAGCAATTGATAACTGTAGTTAATGACCATATTAACACACAATTGAATGGTACAACTCAATTTTCTATAATTATAGGATAATAAAAATAAGACTTTTAGCTAAAAATAATGCTTTTAATTCTGTATAATTTTCCATAAACAATTGAACAAAATAAACAGGTAATGAAAAACATAGCCCAGAAAATATCTTTATTTTGCTTGAAATGTAAAGTCCAGAGTCAAATACTATATATAATATATATATATATATGTGCATACATATATATATATATATATAAAATAATTGTGGCATTCTATGTCACTTCATTAGTGAAGATGCTACAAGTCGGGTGAGGAACAAGAAAGACAATATAGTGAGATGGAAAAGTGCTGACCTGAATGTCTAGAGTCAAAGTTCTACCACTTAGAGTCAATCACTTAACCTCTCTGGACCTTAGTTTACAAATTTATCAATGAAAATATCGGGCTATTATGGATGTCTGAGGCCTCTCTCTAAAAGGCCTCAATCTATAATGAGTAAAGGGCAGAGCTTGTCTATGGAATTTTGTAAGAAAATCTGTCTAGGAAAGGTAAGTCTAAATAAGCAAGACAGTCCCAAACCAGAAAGTCTGGTTCACCTTAGAATAAGTCAAAGTTGTCAATCGGGATGTATTCCAATCACCAAAATTGTTTGTTCAAGTGTTTTTGCTTTGTTTTGTGTATATGTGTGACTCTAGCATTTCCCAAGTTGTCACAGTATTTCATAAAATGGGTTGTGTTCAACATGTGTGGAAAACAATGGGTTGAACAGTTGTACTCTTTTAGTTATAGCATTAATTTGATTTGAGGCAGCAATATGCCTACAGCCACAGTGCTGAATTGTGACTGGCCTAAGGTAATCACTGCAACCCTGTTTTCCACCTTCCCAGCCTCCCTTGCAGCTACAAGTGGCCAAATCAATGTATATGGTCATGGGACCCTATTCTTTACAGAAATATCTCCAGGGATTGCTTTTCCAGAGAGTATCGTGACCTAGGTTAACTTTATGACAAATAGTAGATAGATGACCAGTAAAACCAGAATGGGTTAATCTTTTAGGCATTTCTCCCACAAAACATTTACTCATTTCTATGGATGAATAAAAACCTATGCATTCATTTGTGTACTTGTTCATACCTTGCCCCTATTTTTGGAAAGAAGTTGAAGGAAAAATCTGTTGGCCAAGAAGGTGTCTGTCTATCAAATTCCTTGTCTACCAGAAGCCTAGAGAACATGGGAATTCATAAAATATAATATTCATGTTAATGAACCTTTTAGACTAGTTGTGCTGTCAAGCAAAATCTGTAACCCAGTATCCTCAGTTCTGTGTATAAGAATCACCAGTGGTGCTTTAGAAAGAAAATTACAGGTCCTTCTCCATCTACCATACACTCCCTTCAAATTCAACAGGTCTGGAGGTAGCTCAGGCATCCATAATTTTTTAAAGCCCTACACTTGATTCTAACAGGCAGTCAAGGTTGAAATACTGTGCTTTATAAATCACAGAAGCTGTGTCTGTTCAGGATTCTTAGGTGAATACGGCCTTATGGCATGGTGGAAGTAACCCTATACCAGGCAGGTATCATGAGTTCAGGTCTTGGTTCTGGCACTCAGCAGCTAAGTGACTTTGATTACTTAAACTCTTTGAGCCTTAAAATGTCACTCATAAAGAGAATAACTTTTGCTCTGAATGTAAACATCCAGTGTTTATAAAACCACATGGAAAATATAAAGGAGTTTGAAAACTTTTAACACCGTTATTTAATGCTGTTTTCCTCTTCATGGACTGTCCTTTCCTTTCCTTGTAAGCTGGAAAAATCTTATTGTTCCTTCCACTGAGTACCGAGTTTAAATCTCTGAAGCCTTTCCTAATCTAACTGCACAGAAATGTTACACCACCAGGGTTTCTGCAGCCGCTTTCTACAGTACCCCTACAACACTGTGGTAACTAACAATCTTCGTCCCCCCATTGGTCTAGTGGAAGCTCCTACAGAATAAGGGGTGTCATTATCAGTATCTCCTGTGTCAAGCAATGTTAGCTAAGGTGAACCAAAATGGCTATCACCTCATCATTGAAAACAGACAGAAACTGCCCTTATAAAACTCAGTTATCTATTTCTCTGTACTTTCTCAAAAGCTCAATCTTTTTTCAATGTACTTTTTACTTGTGGAACCCGAACATGAAAAAGAGTTAAGAGGCGGGCCGCTGAGATCTGCCCTAGTAATCACAAGCCTAATGTTAATACACGTAATAATAAGTCATTAGTGCCTATACCTAATAGGCGCCTGGCTACCCATTTGAGAAACATTAATTCAACCACCTTATAAAATATATACTATTAATATTTCTGTTGTACAGGTAGTTAACTGAGGTTCAGAGGACTTACGTAATTTGCTCAAACAAGGTCACCAGGCCAGGACTAGAGTACGGGCTCTCACTCCAGAGCCCCAAATCTTAACCGCTACACGCACCTTCTTCATCTGGAGATATTTTGATGATTCAGCTCCTTTGGTGCGGCTCAGGGGCAAGTAACCTGGAGTTCAATCCGGGCTCCCACGCGATAGAGAATATGGTAAAGCTGTAACTGGTCAGACGGGAAGGCGGAGGCATCGCCACAAGAACCGCTTCCCCTCGGCGCTCTGGCCACCAGGAAGTGTCCTAACCGTAACTTTAAATCGCCCGCGAGCAGCGCAGCCAAGCCAAGCCCATCGCTGCGGGTCACCGGAGGACCGGACAGGGCGAGAGGATGCCTGTTAACTTCCATTCGCAAGGCCTTTTCTTCAGAAGGGTGTAGCCACACCGCGTTTCTCGCGTCTGCCCACGTACCTCGGACCTCAGACCCGTCAGCCCGGCGCTCGCGCGCGGGTCGACGTGCTATCACCGCCAGCCTCACCGCTTTCCTCCCACGCCCGCTCGCCGGAAGTGACGAGCCGGAAGTGTCTCCCCTCCTACAGGGGGCGGGGAGGGAAGATGGCGTCGCCCAGTAGCTAGTGAGGAGAGAGGACACGGGGATCCCGGAGAGCGGCCAGACTCGTGCGCTATGGCTGCATCCCCGCACACTCTCTCCTCACGCCTCCTGACAGGTACTGTACCCGCCTGGGGCACAACCTTGGGGGAAATTTAACTCTTAGCCACGTGCGAGGCCGTGGTTCCGGCTAGCTACAACCTTGGGAGCCGTTGGCAAGGTCGGCTGGTCGCTGGTGTTGGGGAAAGTGACCTTCGGAGAACCCCGGAGTGAAGGGGCCACGCAGCGAGGGTCCAGCCCTGCACTGTGGCCCCAGTGATGCACACTGCCTCCCCTTTGCGACTCCCGGAAGGGGTAGTGTCTGCAGTGATGCTTTCGGTTTTCAGGTAGTGGAAGCTGGAGAAGGTAGAGTGGGACCTGGGGGCTCCACAAGCCTCTTGGCTTATCAGAGCCTCAGTTCCTAGCCACTGGCTTGTAATGACAAGGGAAGCACTTTGCTCCCACTCAGAAGCCTTGTTCAAATGTAAAAGGTCTTGATAACAATGACAATGGTAGTGACAGCTGCAGACAGCAGACCATACTCCCCCTCAGACTTTTGGCTTTGTATGGCCAGTGTGGTCCTTGATATAATCCTCCCACTTGAAGGACCTGTGACAAATGTATACTGAAGTTGAAATGCACCTCCTTGGCTCTTGGTAAAGTCTCAGCTCAAATGTCTTTTCAGAGATGGCTACCCTGACCACCCTATGTAAAGTAGGGCCCCCTACCCCTCTCTTCACATCTTTCCATTTATTTTTTTCGTTATGGTTAGCACAATCTGTACATTTTTAAAATTTGTATACCAGTTTATTATCTCTTTCTCCCAATTAGAATATAAAATTTATGAAGACAGGAACAGGGTGTGTCTCTGGTTCAACTCTGTGTCCCCAGTGCCTAGAACAGTACTTAGGGGTACATTGTTGGCTTTCAATAGCTATTTGTGGATGGGTGAAATCTGTCCAGATGGAGATGTTAAAAAGGATGTTGAGAATTGTTTTGTCCCCAGTATTTTAGGATGATAACTAATGGCTGTGTGGGGAATGTGTTGCTTGGTGGTCCATATTAGGGACTAGATAGGAGAAGCCAGGGACTGGTTTTTTATTATATCCCAATGTTGGGCCTCAGAAAGTAATACCCCAAGATGAAGGCCTCAGAAGCAGCCTCAAAAGCAAAATTTTTCTCTGATTTTCTCCTGCCTTCTTGTGTCTCAGACCCATTCTCCCTCAAAGCTAACCATGGAAACTAAAATCCCTCTTCTGCAAGATGGGTTATAAAAACCAGACCCCTTTTTCCCAAAGCCAGCCATAAACCTAAAAATATTACGCTAATTTTCCCTTGGCCATTCTATGTAAAAATTGGCCATAAAGAAATGATCTGACCATCTTTTTTTGACTGTAGGTCATAAGACCTTCATTTCTGCTCAATACTCAGAAGGAAGGAATGGATGCTCAGGCCAAGAAGAATCTAGACAGGACTTCCTGGGTTTCCCCACCCAGGCTATTAGCATTTTTGTCCAATCATATTTTTATATGCTTGTCCATACTTTGGTGCCTAAGCATAAAAATGGATGATTTCCCCTGCAGCTTTGGGTCTTCATTCTGAAGGCTCTCGTGTACATGTTAAATAAATTTGTATGCCTTTTCTCAATCTACCTCTTGGGAGGTGATTTTTTAGTGAACCTCCAGAGGGCCAAGGGGCCTCTGGCCTCTATACCAGAAACTTTTTTCAAGCCTCACCCACTGCACACAAGCTCTCTGCACTGTCTGGCAATGTTGATCACTGTGACTCATGAAATTCCTTTTTTCCTTCTTTCTCATAATGTTATTTTATGGATCTCTTCTGGTCTGTGGGTTCTCAGAGCAAGTCATTTAACTTTTCTGGAATTGAGTTTACTCATCTATAAGATGAGGTAATTGAGCTAGATGATCTCAAAGGTCCCTTCTGGTTCGTAAAGTAGGAAGTAGAAGGGAGGGAGTGTAGATGAAACAAGATTGGCCAGGGTTTGGTAATTGGTGAATTGGTGAAGCTGGGGGATAAGTAATGGGGAACGGGGGCTCATTGTACTCTTTTGTTTTTACATATGACTGCAACTTTCCGTAATGAAAACTTTTGTGGGTTTTTTGTTTTTTTTTTTTAACGAGAGTCTCACTCTGTTGCCTGGGCAAGAGTGTGGTAGTGTCATCCTAGCTCACTGCAATCTCGAACTCTTGGGCTCAAGTGATCCTCTTGCCTCAGCCTCCAGAGCAGCTGGGACAACAGGCGTGTACAACCTTGCCTGGCTAATTTTTTCTATTTTTGGTAGAGATGGGGGTCTCACTCTTGTTCAGGCTGGTCTCGAACTCCTGACCTCAAGCGATCCTCTTGATTCTTCCACCTTGGCCTCCCAGAGTGCTAGGATTACAGGTGTGAGCCACTGCGCCCAGCCTATGGTTCATTTTTGAGTCACTTCTTTGTTACTTTCTGTCATCTCTGACTCAGAATGTTCTTTGACCCTGACCCCCGGCACTCATTCTCACAGGACTCATCCTTTCTTAGTGCTTGAATTATCTCCTCTGTATGGATGAGATAATGTGCATTCCTCAGATTAGTTGTCTTTCCTTCTTTCCATTCCATATTTTCATCTATAGTACAATTCTTTTTTTTTTTTTTTTTATTTCAGCATATTATGGGGGTATAGCTGTTTAGGTTACGTATGTTCCCTGCCCCCCCCACCCCGCCCCAAGTCCAAGCTTTAAGCGTGTCCATGCCCTGGATGGTGCTCATCGCACTCTTTGTGTACGCATATACCCGTCCCCTCCTCCCCCCTCCCATAGGACAATTCTTGATTGCTCTGAATTCCCTGGTTCTGGCAGATGGGCTGCATGTAGTCCATGTAGTTTGTTGCTGGATCAGTCTTTGTGGTGGTGGTATGGAAGGAATTAATAGACAGCTCACTCCCTGAAGCTGTGAACATAACTGACAAAAAAATCTGCTAGTAAGTGGTCTGTGTGACGTCCTGTGATCCACTAGGAAGATCTGCTAAGAGGGCTCAATGGGGAAGCAGCATGGTGAGATGTGGCGGACCACTGGGCCTGTGTTAGGGATCTAGTATTATCATGTCTAATTTTCCCTCTAAAAGTTCAAACTGCTTTATAGCCATTAAAAAAAATTTCAGAACCTTTCAGCTACTTGTCTCCTCACCTAATTTTAAAAGCTCTATGGTCATAAGCCAGTGTTGACAAGTGAGTGGTAGATATGGTCATATGTTTCCAGATTTTTAATGTATCTGTGTATCTTCAAACTTACACTTGTTTATGTAAGGCTGAAATGTCTTTCAGTTTCTAGGCACTGATTCATAGGAATGTGACATGTTTTGATTAAATGAAGTGTTTTCATCATATGTAAGTACAGTTTCCTAGCTGTTTTTTCTTCATACTACCATTCTGTAAAATCTCAGTTTGACCTGCTTAATCTTCAGAGATGTTTCCCAAGGTGTTCAAGGCAAACGTATTTTCATGTTTATGGAAAATAACCATGTCATAGTTAACTGAGGCTTAAGGATGTGATTTCAGTGAGGAAATGATTTATCTCTAGTCTAAGATAACCGCCATGTATGTCAAGGGGCAGTGATAGTTCTCCTTCCCACAGTCCAGGAGAGCTATGTGGGCTCTCCTGTCATCACACGTTATTTCACTACTGTGTGGAAAGTGCTCTGTTAGCTGTTGTAGTGCAAAGGCAGTGAGTAAAGGAGAGCCCCCCCACCCCCATCAAGGAACTTAAAAATACGATGGTAGAAGCAAATGGAAACAATTTGCATTAAAAAGTGCCATAAAATATGGAATAAAGTGATGGAGTAGTTGAAAGAGACTTTGAAAATTTGATAGGCAGTGAGTGGAGTGCAAGCAAGGAGAAAACATAAAGATGAACACGTTTAGTGGAGGGTCGTGAGACAACATTGCTTTGGTGAGTTGTGTGTACACATTTGGGTGAGCACTATGTATTCTGGGCTGCAGGAAGAAAACTGTTGGCATAATGGCACACGGATTGGAGTAGAAGGGAAGTTACTGAGGGCAGGATGACTGGCTTGAATCCTGCTATCATTACTGTGTCCACCGGTAAGATGATAAGGGTCTGTATCAGTGGAAATGGAAAGAAATGGACAGATTTGAACTGAATTTCGGAGTTGACTGGACTTGATGGCTGTGAGGTGATAAAGGGAGGGTTCAAGATGTATCCTGATGTCTTAAAAAGTAATGGTTTTATATGCGATAGGGAACAGAACAGATAGGTTGAGCATAAAGTGTTCTTAAAGACATTTTGCAACTCATCCACGTGGAGATACCAAGAGAGCAGATGGAAATAGGTATAATGACCCTTTAGAAATGGGTTGAAGGTTAGAAGTTATCCTGTAATTGCATTTGCTCAGGGACAATATTTAGTTTTGGGAAAGTGGGCACACAATTGCCTTAAAGTGGCACATGCAGCAAGAGGAGACACCATAAGAAACTGAGAAGCAGAATGTGGAAGACCAGGAGCCTTTAGTGTCATGGAAGCCATGGGGAGAATCTGTAGTGTTGTACAGATTGTTGAAGGCTTGAGTAGGGTGAGGCCTGAGGCAAAAGCATTGGATTTGTTGATATTTGAGAAAAGGTTTAGTATTAATATCATGATTAAAAGCCAAATTTAGATACAATGAAAATAGCTTATTCCTAGTTAGACTAATAGAGTCATACTTTATTAAGAACTATTCCTACTTTTTTTTGTTGTTGTCTTACCTTACATAGCCAAAATAACAACCTGAAATATATATATATTTATCTATATATAAGTTAATATAAATATTATATAAAATAACTCATTGGGAAAAATTGTGGTTTTTATTTTCTACTTTTTTAGAAGTGACCAAACTGGTTGTTTTATATTTTGTTCTTAAAAAGATCTACAATGTGGTCATTTCTGCATTTAGGGTAATAAAACATAATGATCCTAAAATGAAAATTTTCCCCAGCTCTTCTGTAGAATTATGCTGAGTTAAACAATGAGTAGGGTTGGTAAATTGCATTTATTCACAAATCTGGATTAGACAATTTCAAAGCTTTGACACAGTGTAGCGCTCAATTTGGTAGTTGGCTTTGCTTCTGGGTAGGTACAATCATCATTTGATGAGAAGCACTAATTATTTTTAACATTTCTTCCTCTTCTATGTTATAGGTTGGGTAGGAGGCTGTGTCTGGTATCTTGAAGGAAGAGCTATCCAGGAATCCCCTCACAAGTTCATACATCTTTACAGGAATGTCAACAAGCAGTGGATTACATTTCAGCACTTTAACTTCCTCAAACGCATGGTATGTTCAGAAGACTGTTCTTACTCTGTTGCTTTCTGCCTTTACTTTTCTCTGTATGAGGGAATTTTAGAAATTCCTATTATAGGAAAAGTTTTAAGAGGTACTATTTGAAAAAGACTTTTATTTAGTGTCCTCTTAAGTTTATCCAAAACTTTAATCTCTTGTTTTGGTTATTCTTAACTGAAACCAGAATAATTCTGACATTTGAGGTTAAAATTTTGATCCTGAACTTGTTGATTAAGTTTGGAGAAAGATTGAAAACTTCTGGCATATTTCAACTGTGCTAAAACCAGGAAATCTGAACTGTTATGATACCATGATACTTCTTTTGAAATTCTTTGAAGTTTTGTGACTACATCAGTAATACAGAAATAATTGTTTTAACAATGTGACCCTCTTATTTTCTTAAATCAGCAGTATGTTTCAAAGTTTTCTTAACACTTGTACTTCTGAGTAACTCAAACAAATTGAGAGTTTTTGCAATTTGCTAGCATTTTATAGCAGACATTGATGTTGTGATCTCAGTCCTCTTGTAGGTCTTTAGAGTCACTCCATGATATTGTGGACAACCTGGTAACTTACTGTTAATTACCAGTGAGAGCGTTTGTCATTTTCTCACGTGGAAAATGGTCATAGAATGGCAGAAAAATAGCTGAAAATTCATAGTTGTAGTGTTAGGATGAAAGAACAGCAAAATCATAATCTAACATCATATTTGACACTTCTCTCATCTTTTTTAAACTTAAAATGCCCAGTTTAACTTAAAAATCAAATTAACATCTTAATAAAACTTGGTATGTTGATAAGAGATTTAAATGTTTAAATGATAGAAATGCTCAGGCTTTTTAAATTGGGGGTCAAAGATAATGGATATTTAGAAGAGAAATTCAAATATGTATAGTACCTTTTTTTATGTAAACAGAACTCTTCATTCATTCATGAATTTTTAATTCTTATTTAAGACTAGTATATGTAATTTCAAGTCTTTGTGATGTAATGTAAAAGGCACTTATCTAGTTATCAGCATAGTAGTCTCTATGTCCCAGGGCTGCCTAGAACTGGTATTACCTCCTGGTGTGAGGCTTGGTTTCTTCTCACTTTCTTGCCTTGTCTAGAGTGTAGTGGTGTCATTGGAGCTCACTGAAGCCTCAGACTCCTCAGCTCAAACAGTCTTCCTGCCTTGGCCTCCAGAGTAGTTGGGACTGCAGGCATACAACACCACACCTGGCTAATTTTTAAAATTTTTTTGTAGAGATGGGCATCTTGCTGTTGCCCAGGCTGGTCTTAAACTCTCGGCCTCAAACAATCCTCCTACCTCGGCCTCCCAAAGTGCTAGGATTACAAGCATGGGCCACTGCACCCAGCCTGATCCATCTTCTTTAATAACTGTTGAGAAAATTAAATGAGATATATAGTATATAAAACTATAAAGTACCTCACAAATGTTAGTAGTAGTTACTAATTTTTGCTGGTAAGTAGTAAAGACTGACTCTAAAACTCATGTTCTTTCCTCATACCACACTGCTGTAACGTCATTTAGCCCTGGATTATGCCCTAATACTGAGTCCCTCTCTGTGCTGTTTGCCTAAGAACATGGAAAGTCAACAGGTTGACTTGGGCTCTTGATTCTATAAAACTTTTTCATTGCATTTGGAATGTTAAGCCTCCAGAGGAAATTCTGGAGGAGATGAATAAAAAATGAATTTGTCTTTCAAGGAATTTATATGCCTAGATTTTCCAAACCACAGAATTTGAAAACCATTGCTGAGGCATTAATTTTATTCTCTGTATCTATCAGTATGGTGATTTCCATGTAACAAAAACTCTATAAATACATGCTGAATTGACTAATATTAAATTTGTAGGAAAAGCTTTCCAGTACCATAAAGGTTGAACTGATGGAAGATGTCACTAAACAACCATTTGAGAGTGTTTTGGGTCTTGCCTTATAGTAACGTGGGATTTTTTTGTTTTTTTGTTTAGTATGTCACACAACTGAACAGAAGCCTCAACCAGCAAGTAAAACCAAAGCCAGAGCCAGTGACATCTCCTTTCCTTGAAAAAACATCTTCAGGTCAAACCAAACTAGAAATATATGAAATGAAACCTCTTTCAGCCCCCAGTCTGCCTTTGTCCAGAAAGCCGAATGAAAAGGAATTGATGGAACTAGAGTCTGCCTCAATAATTGAAGGCTCAGTAGATGCTGGAAAAGAGACAAAAGGTGAAAAGCAGTGGAAAGAGATGAAGCTGCAGGCGGCTGATTTACCAGGAATTTTGGCTCGACTATCCAAAATCAAACTCACAGGTACTTTGTTTTTCTGACAGAGCTGGATACTTACTTGAAACCATATTTAGTTAAACAAAAAGCTCATTTGATTTACTGCACTGAAAGGAATAATTTGAAACTGCAGATCCTCTCTTAGTATTTTTCCTCTTCCATTTAATTGGGATTTGAAATAAAACTTTCTGAATTCTATTTACACAGAATTGTAAATAATATTATGCTTTAAGTGTTATACTAAAATAGTCTGCCTCTCATTTGCTATTAAAGTAGAAGGCTTATCCTGCTTATTTCTTTGTCTTTAGTGTTTTTATACCTATTATACTTTACAAATTTGGTAAGATAATGAGTTCTGTAGACTTCGGTTCTGGAATGGGACAAACTGAACTGCTGGGTGTGGTGTGCACCCATGGTGACCACTGAGACTTTCACCTCATTTCTGGGTTTTGTTTCTTGTAGGGTCTCAGGGGTTGTTCCAGGTGTGCAGGGATATAGAGTGCTTCTCTGAAAGGAGATTTGGAGCTAGATTGTTTTTTCCTAATTCTAGTACACTGTACCAAATTTTATTGTCATAATTCTGTAATTTGGTTGTCACAACCAACCTGTAAGTCAGGCAAAGCATTATTATTATTATCCTGCCTCGTAGCTAAACTTTGACATAGCCTATTCTGAGCTAACCCTGTTAAGAAGGTATGTTCTGTGTCATTCTGCAAACTGAAGACCTGGTCTCTTCTTTTCTTCTTGGATAAGAATAGAGACAGATCATACTGAGTGAATGATAAGGTTAAACCAGTTCTTTGAGGATAGAAAGTGGTAAATAATGTTACTGAGTCAAATGAACAGTTGAGACAGGGAGGCTTTTGAGAGTATTAGGAAAAGAGTGGTTTTGCTTGTTTGTTTTTAAAGAGTTGATCCTGAAATCCAGGGTAAAAGGAGGTAACCCAGACAACTTCTTTCCTCAGTGGCCAGCCTCACCTAAAGAAAAGAAAATCCTTTTTGGGGGAATGATGAGTAGACATAAGGGATTTGGCGAAAGAGCTTAAGAGTCTTGCTAAGACATATCATGTAGCTTAAAACAGATTAATTCTACCTGGTGTCCTTGAAAACATGTCTTAGTGCTTTATGCTAGCTAAGCAAGGAATGGTCATGTCTCTAAAGGAGTTCTTTTGTCATTCACGTAGGTGGTGTAAGTGTCATGCTGTTGACATGTTAAGCATGCCTGTAGATAAGTTACAGTCATAAGAATATTGCCCCAAAATTGAGGCCTCTCAGTCCATAGGCATCAGAAGTGACCTCTGTTGACAGTAGGAGCTTCTTTCTTTGTATGCACCATCATTTAACATGGGTTCCTTCTCTGCAGGTTCCTTCTCCTCTCTTGCCGTCCCATTTCTGTCAGGAGTACCAGCATTCTTTGCTTCCCTTAGACAAGAACCTTAGAGTCAATCTTAATTCTTTCTCTCCCTTCTCCTCCTCATCTCTAGTCTAACATCTAATGTCACCAAGGGAATCTTTTGTAATGGATGAGATCTGCTTTCTCTTCCCTGTTTCTGAAGGTGCCATCCGAGTTCAGGTCCAAACCACATGAGGCTGTTGATTTTTGCAGCAGCTCCTAACTGTTCAGATCTCTGCCTTTGTTATCCCCCAACACCCTCCATTGCAGTCCATGCCATCCAGGGCTGCCAGACGAATTTCCCCAAGACGGTTGCTTTTGATTTTCCTAACCTACACAAGGGTCTATAGTTTCTCCATATTGCCACCTGCCTCAACTCCGCCTGGTGTTAGAGGAATATCGTCATCTGGAATGATCAAAGTCTTGCCCCAATAGAACTTTCTTTCCTTTACTCTGTCCTTCCACCCCACCATTCTTGTCCCCCTGCCTTCACAGGAGACTGGTCTGCCAGAACGTAAGTGTCCAGACGGGTCCTTTCAAGGCCTCTCCATCAGTCCTGCAATTGGCTCCGATCTCCCTTCTCAAAACTCAGAATCTATGACTATGAAGCCAAGCAGACTTGAGTTACCATCTTGCCTGTGATGTTTACTAGCCAGTGAGACTTTGGGCAGTTCCTTAACCTTGTTGAGATAATTTCCACATCTGTAATATAGAAATAATAAATCATTTAGGAATTAAATCACATGATGCATTTAAAGCATCCAGCAGCATGCTTGACACACAGGAGGCACTGAAAGTTTCCAGATAATTCCAGGTAAACACTTGATTGTTTAACATGCATTTCCCCTAAGGTTGTTCTGCCTGTGGGGGAGGGTTGAGGTGAATGAGTGTTTACTAGGCAGGGAAGACAAGGAGGGGAATTGTAAGCAGGGGGAGAAGTCTTTGCAAAAGCAAAGAAGTCTGATACATCCTGGCATGTTCGGAAAATTGCAGTGTGACTGCGTAACACAGTATGACTTGACTGTCATGTAGGAAAGGCTTACTGAGA
>RJWJ010024612.1:6446-24771 GCA_004363605.1 Indri indri | reverse complement strand
GACCTTAAGCAGTCTTCCTGCCCCGGCCTCCCAGAGTGCTATGATTACAGGCATGAGCCACTGTGCCCGGCCAGGTTTTTTTTCCAGCATAGTTTGTGATTGGAGTACAATGGGTAACTAAATAGCACTCATTAGCTTTGTTCTTTTTGCCCAGGCTCTTCCAGGTCAGCAGCACTGCTATTTCCTCAACAAGGATGCTCCTCTTCCAGACGGCCGAAGTCTACAGGGAATTCTTGTTAGCAAAATCACCTTTCAGCACCCTGGCCGAGTTCCTCTTATCCTAAATCTGATCAGACACCAAGTTGCCTATAACACCCTAATTGGAAGCTGTGTCAAAAGAACTATTCTTAAAGAAGGTACTACATTTCCTTTGGTAGATATACTTACGGGAAGATGGAAACTGACTACTCCAGTTCTTTTATTTGGCGGCCTGTCAAAACCACTTGTGGAGCTTTTTAAACTACAGATGTTTGGTTTCCCCACCCAAATGAACTGAATTAGAACCTCAATGGGAAGAGTTGGGAATCTAATCTCTACAAATGATTTTGATGGAATCAGTATGTAGATTGGCATTTGGAAACCCCTGTTTTTTGCAGTGTTCTTAACTCTCTTCCTGAACATAGTAATGTATTTGGGCATATTAGGGATTGTACCTTGCAGCAGGTAGAATTTGGAGTGCTATATTGAGAGAGGATTTCTCGATATTCAAGTTTTGGCTGGTAGGACAGTGCTTCCCCAGCTTTAGTCCTGAGTATATTTTTCTCTCCCCAATCCTTGGCAAACTTAATCATATAGCTTTAAAAAGGTGAGAGGTGGCTCATGCCCGTAATCCTAGCACTGTGGGAGGCCAAGGCAGGAGGATTGTTTGAGGTCAAGAGTTCAAGACTAGCCTCAGCAAGAGGGAGACCCTGTCTCTACTAAAAATAGAAAAAAATTAGCCAGACAACTAAAAACAGAAAAAATTAGCTGGGCGTGGTGGTGCACACCTGTAGCCCCAGCTACTTGAGACTCGGGAGGCTGAGGCAGGAAGATCACTTGAGCCCAGGAGTTTGAGGTTGCTGTGAGCTAGGCTGACACCACAACACTCTAGCCTGGGTGACAGAGTGAGAGTCTCTCTCAAAAAAAAAGTGAGACTGTGCCCTTTTCTTTTTCTTTCAGGATTCTGGAATGCTGATGTTTTTCAAATATAGTTGGTTATTAGAAGCCTACCTATAAATTTTGGCTGCTCTAGCTAACCACAGTTGATTTTTTTCTTTTCTTTTTCTTTTTTTTTTTTTTGAGACAGAGTCTTGCTCTGTTGCCCAGGCTAGAGTGCCATGGTGTCAGCCCAGCTCACAGCAACCTCAAACTTCTGGGCTCAAGTGATTCTCTTTCCTCAGCCACCCAAGTAGCTGGGACTACAGGCACACACCACCAAACCCAGCTTATTTTTTCTATTTTTAGTAGAGACGGGGTCTTGCTCTTGCTCAAGCTGTCTTGAACTGCTGAGCTGAACCAGTCCTCCCGTCTTGGCCTCCCAGAGTGCTAGAATTACAGGCATGAACCACCGCACCTGGCCTTTTTTTTTTTTGAGACAGGGTCTCACTGTCACCTGGGCTAGAGTGCAGTGGCATCATCATAGCTCACAGCAACCTCAAACTCCTGGACTTAAGTGATCCTCATGCCTCAGGCTCCCAAGTAACTGGGACTATAGGCTTAAGACACCATGTCTGGCTAGGCTGTTTTTCTATTTTTTTGTAGAGACTGGGTCTCCCTCTTGCTGCAGCTAGTCTTGAACTCATAACCTCAAGCAATCCTCCCTCCTCAGCTGTCCAAAGTGCTAGGATTACAGGCATGAGCCATCACACCTGGCCCACAGTTGATTTATTACTATATTCATAAAGCACTCCAGCAATACACATGTTACCAGTGCAAATGATAGGCAAGAAGAAACAGGGAAGGTAAATCAGAAGATACATTTCATGGGAATAAGAATTGCTTTAGAAATGAAAAATTTTTGGATGTTGGAGTAATGACATAGAGTATATCGAAACAAACTTGTGGCCCTTCTATTTTGTGTGTTTGAATCCTATGGAATTCTCCTAATGGATTTTGCCCATTTAAAAATGAATTTTTATATGGAGCTAATCCTATAGCAATGCAGGCTTTTTCCTAAGATGGTATATGATCCTTGCGTTTGGGCTGTCAGCATGTCTGGCTTAAGAACCTATGATGATGATTAGATATACATGTATTTGGCATAAAGGAATCATTTTAGATTGTAGCCTGTACATCTCTGCTTATCAAACTATGAGCTGCACAGCTAACAGCTGGAAACACTGATAGAAAGCAGGGTTTATGGTAATGGTTCTGGATGTCTGCTTATCAAACAGAATGAGACACTCCTCTTGGCCACTTTTATTTTCAGAATTTACTTTCAAGGCAGTGTGTTTATATCTGCCATGGTCTTTTACATTCTAGGTATTAAATATCTTTATCTTAGAAAACTGAAAGTTTACTTTTTTTGTTCTGGAGAAATTTATAACACCTGTTAGATTCCTTGGAATCTGGTTCCTTCTATCATCTGTGGATTACATAGTAAGTTTTGTGTGTCAAAAAAGTGAGATTTAGTTTCCAAGGAGAAAGAGAAAGAATTTCACTCTGTATATTTAAGGAATATTATTTATTTGTCACAAGTCTTATATTGGTTGATTGTTTCATGATTTTTTTCTTTGCATTTTAGATTCTCCTGGGCTCCTCCAATTTGAAGTCTGTCCCCTTTCAGAGTCCCGTTTCAGCATATCTTTTCAGCACCCTGTGAATGACTCCCTGGTGTGTGGTGAGTTGTGTGGTGGCTAACACCTCTCTCTTGGAGCAGTTTGGTCTCTGTATGTTTTTTGGAAAGTCAGAACCTGAATCTATGTCAAATATCTCCTGTATATTTTGTCTTTCAGTGGTAATGGATGTGCAGGACTCAACACATGTGAGCTGTAAACTCTACAAGGGGCTGTCAGATGCACTCATCTGCACAGATGACTTCATTGCCAAAGTTGTTCAAAGGTAGCACTGGCGCTTTTCCATCAGAGTCCCATTAAGAGATGTATAAAGAATGTTTTCATTATTAGAGTGAATTAGAAATAGAGGAGAAAAGCATTTAGTCATTGCTTTCAATTCATCCTTCTCTGCTTTTCCATTCAAGTGATCTGAGCTTTGGGGTTTTTAATATCTCTATGAGAGTAATAGGAAGTAAAGTAGGAAACTTCAGGCCTGGCATTAGGGTACTTTAAGGCAGGAGAGAGCTGAAATAAGATGCAATTTTTTTTCACCTATCTTCTGTGCCACTTTTTACAGGTGTAACATGTTAAACAGCAGAGTGTGGGAAGATACTTAAGCCAATCAGCTTCTCAGAAACATGAATATGTAATTTTGAGATTTTTCTAAAGCAGATGCTGGCAGCCTATTTTTGTAAATAAATTTTATTTGAATACTACCATCATTTTCAAGTCTGGCAGCTTTCTAGCTAAGATGTGAGAGTAGTTGGACATAAAACATGTGACCTCCAAAGGCTATGAAATATTACTATTTGCCTCCATAAGGAAAAGTTTGCTGACATGTTCTATACCAAAACATTTTCAAACATTTAATGATATAAATTTATCTGGAAGATAAAATGCTTTACTTTAAAATAACTAAGATTTTGTAGCAGCACTAGCACTTTTCACAACAGTGTAGCTTTGGGATGGTCTAAGCCATTAAAGTTTAGAACTTGATGGGTCAAGAGGTTTCTCTAGAGGTTCATTAATTTAAATAAAACATATATCCCATTATTACCATGTGAATCCCCTAAAGGAAGCAATTTTCTTACTGAATTCCATTATTGCCAATTAGTTCAATATGAAATCTAATTATTTTGACTCTTATTTATGGTTTGTTTTTGGTATGTGATTCGTAAAAGGCTGACAGAGCAGATTCTTTTTAGAATGAATTTACCCGAAGCTCTGGCATTTGATAGAACTACTCTTGCCTTATAGATTATTTACAGATTACTACAAACCTCTGATGGTGTATCTAAAATCTCAGGCAAAATTAGAGCTTGTTTTTCCAAATGATAAATTGGTTTAATTCAGCAGCTAGTACAATGTTAACTTTGTTTTTTCCATCTTATCTTGCAGATGTATGTCCATTCCTGTGACGATGAGGGCTATTCGGAGGAAAGCTGAAACCATTCAGGCCGACACCCCAGCACTGTCCCTCATTGCAGAGACAGTTGAAGACATGGTGAAAAAGAACCTGCCCCCGGCTAGCAGCCCAGGGTATGGCATGACCACAGGCAACAACCCAATGAGTGGTACCACTACACCAACCAACACCTTTCCGGGGGGTCCCATTACCACCTTGTTTAATATGAGCATGAGCATCAAAGATCGGCATGAGTCGGTGGGCCATGGGGAGGACTTCAGCAAGGTGTCTCAGAACCCAATTCTTACCAGTTTGTTGCAAATCACAGGGAACGGGGGGTCTACCATTGGCTCGAGTCCGACCCCTCCTCATCACACACCGCCACCTGTCTCTTCGATGGCCGGCAACACCAAGAACCACCCGATGCTCATGAACCTTCTTAAAGATAATCCTGCCCAGGATTTCTCAACCCTTTACGGAAGCAGCCCTTTAGAAAGGCAGAACTCCTCTTCCGGCTCACCCCGGATGGAAATGTGCTCGGGGAGTAACAAGACCAAGAAGAAAAAGTCATCAAGATTACCACCTGACAAACCCAAGCACCAGACTGAAGATGACTTTCAGAGGGAGCTATTTTCAATGGATGTTGACTCACAGAACCCTATCTTTGATGTCAACATGACAGCTGACACGCTGGATACGCCACACATCACTCCAGCTCCAAGCCAGTGTAGCACTCCCCCAACAACTTACACACAACCAGTACCTCACTCCCAACCCAGTATTCAAAGGATGGTCCGACTATCCAGTTCAGACAGCATTGGCCCAGATGTAACTGATATCCTTTCAGATATTGCAGAAGAAGCCTCTAAGCTACCCAGCACTAGTGATGATTGCCCACCCATTGGCACCCCTGTTCGAGATTCTTCAAGCTCTGGGCATTCTCAGAGTACCCTCTTTGACTCTGATGTCTTTCAGACTAATAATAATGAAAATCCATACACTGATCCAGCTGACCTTATTGCAGATGCTGCTGGAAGCCCCAGTAGTGACTCTCCTACCAATCATTTTTTTCCTGATGGAGTAGATTTCAATCCTGATTTATTGAACAGCCAGAGCCAAAGTGGTTTTGGCGAAGAATATTTTGATGAAAGCAGCCAAAGTGGGGATAATGATGATTTCAAAGGATTTGCATCTCAAGCACTAAATACTTTGGGGGTGCCCATGCTTGGAGGTGATAATGGGGAGACGAAGTTCAAAGGCAATAGCCAAGCTGACACAGTTGATTTCAGTATTATATCAGTAGCTAGTAAGGCTTTGGGTCCTGCAGATCTTATGGAGCATCACAGTGGTAGTCAGAGTCCTTTATTGGCCACTGGGGACTTAGGGAAGGAAAAGACTCAAAAGAGGGTAAAGGAAGGCAATGGCACCAGTAATAGTACTTTGTCAGGGCCAGGATTAGACAGCAAACCAGGGAAGCGCAGTCGGACCCCTTCTAATGATGGGAAAAGCAAAGATAAGCCTCCAAAGCGGAAGAAGGCAGACACTGAGGGAAAGTCTCCATCTCACAGTTCTTCTAACCGACCTTTTACCCCACCTACCAGCACAGGTGGATCCAAATCTCCAGGCAGTTCAGGGAGATCTCAGACTCCCCCAGGTGTTGCCACCCCACCCATTCCCAAAATTACTATTCAGATTCCTAAGGGAACAGTGATGGTGGGCAAGCCCTCCTCTCATAGTCAGTATACCAGCAGTGGTTCTGTGTCTTCCTCCAGCAGCAAAAGCCATCATAGCCATTCTTCCTCCTCCTCTTCCTCATCTTCTGCTTCCACCTCAAGCAAGATGAAAAGTAGTAAATCAGAAGGTTCATCAAGTTCCAAGTTAAGCAGCAGCATGTATTCTAGCCAAGGGTCTTCTGGATCTAGTCAGTCCAAAAATTCATCCCAGTCGGGGGGGAAGCCAGGCTCCTCTCCCATTACCAAGCATGGACTGAGCAGTGGCTCCAGCAGCACCAAGATGAAACCTCAAGGGAAGCCATCATCACTCATGAATCCTTCTTTAAGTAAACCAAACATATCCCCTTCTCATTCAAGGCCACCTGGAGGTTGTGATAAGCTTGCCTCTCCAATGAAGCCTGTTCCTGGAACTCCCCCATCCTCTAAAGCCAAGTCCCCTATCAGTTCAGGTTCTGGTGGTTCTCATATGTCTGGAACTAGTTCAAGCTCTGGCATGAAGTCATCTTCAGGGTTAGGGTCCTCAGGCTCATTGTCCCAGAAAACTCCCCCATCATCCAATTCTTGTACAGCATCTGCCTCCTCCTTTTCCTCAAGTGGCTCTTCCATGTCATCCTCTCAGAACCAGCATGGGAGTTCCAAAGGGAAATCTCCCAGCAGAAATAAGAAGCCGTCCTTGACAGCTGTCATAGACAAACTGAAGCATGGGGTTGTCACCAGTGGTCCTGGGGGTGAAGACCCAATGGATGGCCAGATGGGTGCGAGCACAAATTCTTCTAGCCATGCCATGTCCTCCAAACATAACATTTCAGGAGGAGAGTTCCAGGGCAAGCGAGAGAAAAGTGATAAGGACAAATCAAAGGTTTCCACCTCGGGGAGCTCAGTGGATTCTTCTAAGAAGACCTCAGAGTCAAAAAATGTGGGGAGCACAGGTGTGGCAAAAATTATCATCAGCAAGCATGATGGAGGCTCCCCCAGCATTAAAGCCAAAGTGACTTTGCAGAAACCTGGGGAAAGTAGTGGAGAAGGGCTCAGGGCTCAGATGGCCTCTTCTAAAAACTATGGCTCTCCACTCATCAGTGGTTCCACTCCAAAGCATGAGCGTGGCTCTCCCAGCCATAGTAAGTCACCAGCATATACTCCCCAGAATCTGGACAGTGAAAGTGAGTCGGGCTCCTCCATAGCAGAGAAATCTTATCAGAACAGTCCCAGCTCAGATGACGGCATCCGACCACTTCCAGAGTACAGCACAGAGAAGCACAAGAAGCACAAAAAGGAAAAGAAGAAAGTAAAAGACAAAGATAGGGACCGGGACAAAGATCGAGACAAGAAAAAATCTCATAGTATCAAACCAGAGAATTGGTCTAAGTCGCCCATCTCTTCAGACCAGTCCTTGTCTATGACAAGTAACACAATCTTATCTGCAGATAGGCCCTCAAGGCTCAGCCCTGACTTTATGATTGGGGAGGAAGATGATGATCTTATGGATGTGGCCCTGATTGGCAATTAGGAACCTTATTTTCTAAAACAAACATGGCTAGAGAAAAAACTATTGATAAGTTCATAGGTAAACCAACATAAGGGGTGAGTCAGGTCTGATTTTTGTTTAAGAATGGCATGGCTTTGACACTGGGCTGGGTGAATTTAGAAAGGCAAGTCCAGACCCTACTAAAGAGACCTGGTTACCGAGAATTTCTTGTTCCTTTACCAGAAAGAAAAAACTAAAATACTTGCTTAAGAAACAGAGGGTGGGTGGGAGGGGTGTAGGGAGAGGGAAGGGTGGGGAAACAGTTTGGTGGGAAAATTCATATATATTTTCTTCTCCCTTTTTCCATTTTTAGGCCATGTTGTAAACTCATTTTAGTGCATGTATATGAAGGGCTGGGCAGAAAATGAAAAAGCAATACATTCCTTGATGCATTTGCATGAAGGTTGTTCACCTTTGGGTAGTTGTCCATTGAGACATGGGCAAATGAAGGACTTTGGTAATTTTGGACGCTTAAGTAATGTTTGGTGTCTGTTTCTTAGGAGTGATTGGGGGAGGGCAGATTATTTTAGCTATTTATTTGTAATGTTTTAACCCTCTGTTTGTTTTTATAGTGTTTCTTTCTAAGTCTGAGTTTAGGGTTCAAAATGTTGGGAGGCAGAAGAGCAAGGCTTATTTAGTGTTAAGAGCTTGTAGCTTGTGCTGATACTATAGTACCAAGCCCAAGCAGATTAGTCAGAGCCTGCCTTTGGAGTTAAATAGAAAAACCCAAATGATATTTTTTATTTTAGGAGGTTTTTCTTAGGGTTCAGACATCATAGGAACATTATGAATTACCTCCCTGTGGAGGTACTGTTGTGTAATCTTTTTCTTTTTATAAAAAGCTAGAGTGGCTTTTTGGGATGTAAACATGTTTTCAGATGCAGTAAGGTTTAACATGGGACAGCCTTCCTGACCCAGTAGCATGAAAACCATTACAGAATTAATAGTTCTCCTATTTCCACAATGTGCCAAAAATCCATATCCCAGCATTTTGTTTGCAGGAGAACTGATGCCATTCCTTAGAGCTGGGCTCTTTGTTTCTCTTCATCACGAGAAGGAGTCCACACTTTAATCACTCCACTGTATGCTCCCAGAGATAAAACAGTAAAAAATTTGCAGCCATAGTTCACTTAAAACAATTTCAAGCTCACTTGAAGTAATGGGGGCCCAGAATGCTATGTGAGCATGAAGATAAACCCTTGCTACTATGTAGCAACACAATTGGACCTTTTTGGAGAAACAGGTCTGAGTCTGGATTCTGGGGGACATCAATAAGAAGCCCTTCTCATAAATATAGAAATCCAGGAGACCGTTTTGAGTGCAGCAGAAGTTCTCAGTATTTGGAAGGTCCTCTCAAAATTCTGCGGCCTTACTTTGATTTTGACACCTGCACTGTGCCATTCCTGATGATTCCATTCAGGAACTATATCAGCGGGATGGGGCATAGTCCCCAGCACAACTCTTCTGGATTAAAAAAAAAAAAAAAACAAAACAGGTGATTCCTCTGTGTGTGTGTGTGTGTGTATGTTGTAAGTGGAGTGTCTTCATCAGGATACGGAAGATTTCTATATTCAGCTCTTTCTGCAGGTTGGAGGTAGCATAGAGTTGGAAAATCAGTTTTGGCTTTCTTTCCTGACTGTCTCTCATTTCCTTTAGTGTTCTCCCTTTTCTGGTCATCAGCTCTCAACAACTCTGCCACTTTTGTGTCCCAAGGTAATAAGAAGTAGGAAATGAAACATTGCAAAGTGGAGCAAGAAAAGTTATCAGTTACCGTATCAGAGTCAAATGTCTTGGGTGACACTAAGGAGGACGTGGGCAAGGTGATACCAGAGTGCTATATCTTGTGATGCTGATACAGTAGCAGCCTCTCAGACATACAACCAGGTTGGATTTCTCACAAGTTTGTCACCTAGTTTTGAATCCTGTCCCAATGGTTTCTGCAGGAAAAAAAGTTATTGTTTTTAAGTTTGTTCTGGGTGGGAAAAATCTTAAGGGGATTGTACTGCATAGTATCAGGGGCTCAGCTCCCCCAAGCAGAGCCAACAAATACCAAAATGAGTAAACTGGGAAGCTTTTTCTCTCTTTCTGTCTTCATCCCAGATCAAAGAATCCGAGTTAGGATCTGGATGAAGGATAAGCCCCTGAATTGTCGATGGGCACACCCCACACACTGACCCAGCATCTGAACTTGCTTAACAGGGAGCCGGGGCTAAACTGCTTCACCCTGCCTGAGAACCAGGGAGCACTGCATTTCTCCACAGGGTGGAGGAGAAGAGGCAGAATAAACCAAGCCTGGGACACCTCCCTCCTGTCTAGGTGTACTCATTCTCCTGTTTCAAAAGACGGCAAGGACATGAAGTCAACTTCTACCTATCTTCTGCTGGTGTCTTATGTATTCTTAGTTTAACCTGATTCCCTTCCTGTCTTTTGGCTTCACGTTAGGGGTACTTGGTCAAAACCTGCTCTGATGTACATAAAGATTTCAGATTCAAAATCAATGTCTTAAAACAAGTATTTTGGGGGGGAGGGGATATGAAGCAGGATATAATTGCCAAACCCAAGTTGGAGGTTGGTGACTCTTGAAATGATTTTCCTTCTTCAGGCCTAGGTCTGAAAATTTAGTACAGCAATATCATGAATTCTCAGAAGAAACCCTTTCAGGGAGCCAGTGAATCATACAGTATCCATAATTGAGTCACTTAAAGCAGATGTCAGTATAGGAAACATTTACAAACCTTAGGCAATCTCATTTTCTTTTTTTTCCCTATCTTTTCCCCTCCCCTACATTTCTTTCTATCCTTGGGTTTTTTAGGGGGGGGGGCAGGAAGTACTTAGCATCTCAGAAGCTAGGTTGGGAAACATGCTTAGCTATAGGAGCTGAACTTTAAATTTTGACTTTAAACATGTACATCAGGAGCAGTTGGGGAGGGTCTTTTTTAAAAAAAAAATCTTTCAAATTTGATTTTCTGTGCATACGGCCGTTCTGTAAATACTTTGGGGTTTTTCATTTTTTTGAAAGTAGACAAAATCTGTTGTGGGATTTTGTTCCCTGAAACATTAAAAAACCTGTTTATTTACATGCAAATAAACTTCTTTGATAAAAAGTAATATGCCTATGTGTAATAAATTTTTAACCGTTCAATAATCATCATTTGTTCAGCATTTCAAAACTCCAGTTAAAAAAGAAATCAGTCAAAAAGTAAATGTCTTCCCTGAGAACTAGTTGAAATGGGTCCACTGGAATGGATAATTGATAGACCTGTGAAACAGTTTATTCATTATGTTTGATTTACCTGTGTTTGCCAGTTTTTCTAAACTCACCAAACTCATCAGTAGCTTTTGCTGGGAAAAAACAGCTCTTAGTTGATACCAAACTAAAAAGGCTTATTCCACTGAGGTAAAACAAAATCATTAATAGTATCAGGGATAAAAGGAGAATATAACATCTAGACCTGGGTTTGTGGGCCTGAGAATGAGTTTTCTAAAACTAGTTTCCTTACTTATGAAGCCCCTCTAGAGTAAAAATGAAAAAGTTTATAAAGTTCTTATTTTGATAACAAACCTTCCGGCTAAAATATGCCTATTTTTAAAGATCTGCAGTGCTTGTTTGCCCTTAAATTCATTTCTTAGATTCATAACAAGCCAGTCACTTAAAACTACTAATTAAAAGGGGTGTGAAGACAAACTCATAACTGCTTTGGAAGCATGCAATTAGTACGCCTGCTTCAGTCAGGTTCGCTGGAATTTATGATACAGTTTATATTTCATGTTTGGGACGTGATTGTGTAGTTTGTCGCCCTTACAAGGGGCAACTCTCCTCTGGATTATTCTTTAATTCATAGAAATTCGATCATAATAGTATGATGACACACCAGCTTCTATACAAGGAGTCGGAGAGTCAGATGAAAGTCATAGTTTCACTGGGCAAACGCCCCCGCCTACTCGCTCACACACGCTTGTTTCTCCCGCCAAAGTGGCGTCAGGATCAGGTTCTCACCAACCAGCGCCCTGATTGGAGGACGGGCGGGCACTACAGCCCATTGGGCGCCCGAGGCGGTCGAGCGGCGGAGGAGCGGGGGAAGCCAAAGGCCCTTCTTCTTCGCCCGCCCCCACCCCCACCAACCCGCGCCCCTCCCCCAGCGACAGGAATGGATGCCCGGCTCCACCACTGCACCCCCTGACCCCCAAGGCCCGAGGTGCGGCCTCGCTGCGATCACCGGACCAGAGCGGAGCGCTCGGCCTGCCCCTCAACGCAATTAGTCCCTGCCCTCCCGAGCCATGCACGGGGAGACACACGTCCCGAAGCGGCCCCCCAGGCCTCCCTGCAGCACCCGGTAATGCAATCTACCGGGACGTGGGAGGCGGCGGCGGCAACAGCAGAGGCGACAGCGGCAGCGGCAGCTCTGCCCCAGTCTAGAGACATCCAGAAAGAGGAAAATGGCTCCGAGCAGGGACCGCCTGCTGCACTTTGGGTTCAAGGCGACAGTGAGTGATAGGGGAAGGGAATAGGGTGGTCGGGAAGGATGCGTGTGCCAGCACAAGCTCCTGGGGAAGAAGCGACAAGACTGGGGTTTGGGGGGTCTAGGCAGAGAGGTCAGGTTCTATGTGCGTGTCTGTTTGCCCGCGGAGAGGAAGAAGGAGAGGGGGACACTGGGCAGAAGAAGGGGTTCCTGTGCAGTGTGCGGTCCTGCTTTCCTCTCCCTCACCCGTCCGCGAACACCAGCACACTCGCACCCGCCCCACAGCCGCCCCCTTTTTCACAAACACACACAGACATATAGGCACTTCCCTGCCTCTCCTTCTCCCGGCGGGCTCGCCTGCCTCGGAGGCGGGAGGGGGCTCGTGCCGCCGCCGCGCTCCGGCTCGTCCCGGTCGCACGGTCAGGGGCTGCGCCCGAGGTGGGGGAGGGGTGGTCTGGCGGCGCCGCCGCCGAGCGCTCCTCCTCCTCCCCTCCCCCTTTCTTCCCCTCCCCCTCTCCTCCCTCTATTCCCCCTTCCCCTCCCCCTCCCGTGGCGTTCCGAGGCCCGGGCTGCTCTGCCCAATGAGAAGCGCCGTTGCTGGGAAGTGGGGAGTGTTTTTGTTTTGGGTTGAAGTTGAGGCTGGGGAGAGAGCCGAGGTAGCTACAAGCGGTCGTCGCGGCCGTCGGCGCCGCGGGAGGTGGTGGAGGCCTCGCTGGAGCTGAGAGGTCTCTCCTCCGTGTCCGACGGCCCCGGCCTTGCCCCTCCTCCGCCTCCTCCCAGTCCCGGAACTCCCGGGCCTGCCCAGGGCCCCCTGTCTTTGCACTCCGCACGCCGCAGCGCCCGGCCCGGGCCGCACCCGCTGGCCCAATGAGGAGGGACGTGAACGGAGTGACCAAGAGCAGGTTTGAGGTGTGAGCTTGGGGGGCTCGGGCGGCGTGAGGAAGGCCAGTCTTGCTCTCTTACCCCGAAACGTTCGCTCCGCACGGAGCCTCCTCCCTTGCAGGCGCCGCCACCCACCCACCGGTGGGGTTGCCAGACTTCTCTCCCCTTTCTCGAGAACCGAAAGCCCGGTGTTGCCTGGCTTCCCTAGTCCTCCCGAGTGTTCGCCTCCTGCCTCTTCCCACCGGCGGGCCCCTGCGAAGGATTAGCTCTGGCGCCCTAATTCCCCCCTCCCCCCAGGATCGCTCAGCTTTCCATTCTTTACACAACCCTTGGCTTGCCTCCTTCCACCCGGCAGTAAAAGCATCACGGCTCCGTTCGACCAGAGCTTGTTTCTTTCTGCCACCTTCGTGAAGCGTTTGTTGTGTGTAGAGGGGGAAATAATGGACTGGGGGGGCCATTTCTGCGGGTTTGAGACATTGATTAAACTAGGGAAGTGGGGGTGGCACACTAGGATGATAGAGGCCACCAGGGGTTTTCGGTGCTGTTTGGTTTGGGTATTGTTCTCATACTTCCTCTTCTTTCCCGTTTAGTCTGTACTTTTGTAGCTCATTGTTTCTGGGAACCCTTAGATGTCTGCATGCTTTGAGATTGGGACGAAAGTCTGAGAGACTTCAGAAAATCCATTCCAGTTAACCTGTCTTTTAGGAACTTTTCCTCCTCTGGCGAGGGTGGTTTAGAGTCCTGGAATTGAGGAATGGATGGTGTGAAAGCGCCTGTAGAGAGTTGTCACCTTGTAGGGAAGGGATTCCTTTGGGAAGTGGAGTAGTGTAACTACCGATGAATTACAATAGTGTAATAATACATTGGAAGGTTCATTGAGGGGGTAAGAGAGAGAAAAACTTCTGCAACAAGTAGAGTAACTGTTACCTGGCCTTTTCTGGCAGAGAATCAGGCTGACCTGGGATCACTCACAGCTTAGTGTACATCTCGGTGTTTTCTGTCTCTCCATTTGAAAGATGAAATTGTAAGACGGTGAGACACAAGTGTCAAGAAACTCGCCAACGAGGTGTAGGGGGTGGAAATTTTACCTGTGGGAAAAAATATTTGAATTTATCCACAAAGATCAAGATAGGAAGAGTTTGGGGAAAGTTTAAATTCAGAGCTACAGTGTTACTGTTGCAGGTGAGGAGTGGAGAAAATCAAAGACTTGGCCTTCTTAGAATTTGATACTTAATTTAATCATGAAAGAAAGTATTATACTAGGTATTATTTGGTATTTAATAGGACATTGTGTTGCCCTAATGTAGAGAGCCCCAGTAAGGTTAATTTATGGTGGGTTCATATTCAGTACTACTGTAAAAGTTCAGAATATCATTAACGTTACTGAATAGACTCATAGCAGCTAACAGGAGTCTTGAGAGGGAGTCGCAAATCCTGAAGATTTGAGTGGGGGATAGCCTTTTGATGCTGCAATAATAGCTCTTTATCATTTTGCTATTCATTTTAGGTTGAATAATTGTTGGAAAGAATGCTCCTTATGTGTTTTTTAAAATTTCATAGGTATTTCCTGTTTTGATAATTGTCTTCTATTTTAATTTATAATTTATCTGTAATGATGGCGAACTAACATTACAAGAAAATTTATTGCTTTATTAAGCATTTCTATTTACCTTGATTGTTATGTAGCTGGCAATTAAAGCTTACTAAATGTGATCTGAGAAGGTAAAATAAGAATAAGGGGGGAACCCTCCTTGTATAATGTTCATGATTAAAAGTATTCGCCTGTAAACCAAAAGCTACTCTTTTAGTACGATGTGAAGTGTTCCATGCCAGGATACAAATGAGAATGGCTAGAAGTGATATGTGTTAATGAGTTTCACTATCTGAGTATTAAAACCATTTACCTTTTTATTGACCTAATTTATAAGTAGTGAGACAATTAGTAAACTGTTTGGCCTCTTATGAAATAATAACTTATTGCTAATTTGTTGAAAATATCTTAAATAGTTACTTTCTATCCATAAAAGATACAGGTAAATAAAACAGGATATCTAAAACATTTACATCAAATGATTTTTTTTTTACTCTTTTTTTTTTGAGACAGAGTCTCTGTCACCCAGGTAGAATGCAGTGGCATCATTGTAGCTCACTGCAACCTCAAGCTGTTGGGCTCAAGTGTTCCTCCTGCCTCAGCCTCCCAAGTAGCTGGGACTATAGACATGTGACACCACACTTGGCTAATGTTTTCTATTTTTGGTAGAGATGGGGTCTTGGTCTTGTTCAGGCTGGTCTCCTGACCTTAAGCGATTGGCCTCCCACAGTGCTAGGATTACTGGTGTGATCCACTGTGCCTGGCCAGATTTCTTTTTCTTGGAGAAGGTATCTGTCTGAAGCTTATGATCTTACAATCTTTTTGTAGTTCATTCATTATAATCCTTTTATAGGGAATGTTTTGTGTGGTATGCTTTTGGATGTTGTAACTGGAGGCCGGCCATACACTTTAAATTTCACAGTAGGGGATAGAGTCGTAGAAAAAAAAATTTAAGGTAGAAACCAAGGGATAGTACCTGTTAGCCAGATATGTAGCATCCTGTAGAATAGCCAAAAGTACATGACTATTGAATAAAGAGTTAAAGAGATCTAGAGATGTCAAAATTCAAGTTGTTCTTGCTGTATCATTTTGGCATCGAATCTATACAATAGTAACCCTTACAGGTTAACATAGAGTGTGCTGAATTGTATTAGTCACTTAATTGAAATTCGTTATTCAAAGACTTTTTATTGTATTACTCGGTTACCCTGCTCTGTTTTTAGCATTACTTAGCAAAAAGCTCATAGAATGTGTGGAAAAGAGCTTCCCTGAAGTTTTTCATCCAGTATATTTTATTTTGTATTTGCTATCAAGAGAATGAATCCGTCCCTCATTTTAAGTGCTGTAACTTATAATGGTCAGTGAGATTAGTGTTTAAACATCTAGGCTAGCCCTTAAATCCAAGTTTAGACTGTTTTTAGTAAGCTTCTCCACTTTGTCATGCCCTTAGTACCTCCATTAGGAGGGTGTAATACTGTTGAAGGAAAATTCTTTGAGTTTATTAAAAAGCCTGTTAAAAAAAAATATTAGGGACAACATTAACTGACATTCAGATAACATTTTACAGTTTAAACATTGCCTGGAGATGGGAAGGGCACCTAAGTTGAGAAGTGATACACTCCAGTTTGGTATTTTGAATCCATGTTCATTAGTGTTTTTCATTATACTTCACTGCCTTTCTTACAAATTGGTGATATTACATACAACCTGTAACACTAGGTTGTAATTTTTCTTTGCCTGCTTTCTTCATTTTATCAACTTAATTTATCAAAACTAACACAAATCATAAAATGTGGCATGACAAAAAGAACATACTACATTGGGAATTAAGAGACCTGGATATTAATTAATCTTGATTTTTGCCATCAGCTAATTGTAACTTTGGTCATTTCTTTTCACCTCTCTAGCTTGAGGATTTCTCTTCTCTGTAAAACAAAGGTATTGTTAGATCAATCATTGAAGTACTTTTTGTTCCAAAATACTTTGAATGTGTGATTTTTTTTTTTTTTTATTAAAAGCAGAGGGCCATGTTTCCTCAGTCATTTCTTCTGAAACAGCCACTCCAATATTTTGTTTAAGATTGTAGCCTTAGTCTCAGAGTACTGTTACATAGTGATAATTTTCCAGTTGGGTGAGAGTCATTTGTTTCACTCTTTCAAAAGCCCTGCAATGGGAAAGAGTACTAGTAAAACTAAGGAATTTGTTTTTAACACTCTATAGATAGGTTTGAAAACAGTTATCTAACATTATAGAAAATCCAAATTACAGGTCTAGGCTTATTAGGCCTGAATAGACAATCTGTCCTTTTCAAATAGTGTTTATTGATGTTTCTTTATTGCGTAATCATTGGTATTTTTGTCTTTTGAAACACAGTGCATTGTATCACGTACTTATAGTATCCACTATTTAAAAATCAATATATGTATAAAAAACAAATAAACCACTATGTATTGAAAATTACTATGTTTTCCAGTGAGTCATTAAAAATCTATATTGCTTGGCAAAAATTTTACAAAATATATTCTTGATAAATTTAAGTGCTGCATTCCTAGGTATAATCTATTTTTATGTCGAAGATTTTCATTAAGTCTAGAAATAGTCACATTTTTAAAGTCTTATATTCTTATGTTTTAGGTCATTTTGTCAGTTTTAATTGTCAGTACGAGTGATGCTTTTTAATCTTAATGTAAAAAATCCATCTATTTCAATCCCCAAAGTTGGGTCTTTTCAAATCTTGGTCTCATTTTTCTTGCAAATTTATAAGTGATTTTGTTATAGGCCAAGGATTCCTTTCCTATCCCTTTACTGTTTCCTAACTGGTGACAGATTGGAAACTGAATTAAAAATTTCAGTAATCTAACTAGTACTGTGGTTTGGAAGGGTATTTTTAGATGTTCAAAATAAAATATTCCATGACACCAGGAAAATCCAAAGGAAGGAGGGAGGAGAAAGAATGCCCTTAAACTGACCAAATTTAGCTGCTTGTGCATAGTTGTCTTTACCCTGTTTTCCTATTTGATCTTCTAGACTAAGTGAATTCTTAGATTAGACCCCTTCACCCAGATATTGACTCAGAAAACTAAGGCATCCAACTGTGGTTGTATAGTTTTTTATGTCTTAATGCACTTGGATCCATTTGATAAAAGATTTTAACCTAGTAGCAGCTAGCAATAGGTGGTGTTACTGAACTGTGCAATAGTATTTGTGTTTGATTCATCTTGCTTAATTATATACCTTGAAAAAATAAAGATATGTATTCAAATGTGATAAATCCAAAGGAAAATTTGTGTAAGCTTTTTTATTTTTTTGGTTTATTTATTTATTTTTTTTGGAGATAAGAGGCTTGCTCTTTATGAGGGCAGTGGCATCATCATAGCTCACTGCAACCTCAAACTTCTGGGCTCAAGCAATCCTCCACCTCCTGAGTAGCTGGGATACAGGTGTGTGCCACTGTGCTTGGCTAATTTTTCTATTTTTTGTAGAGATGGGGGTTTCGTTAAGTTGCCTAGGCTGGTCACAGACTCCTGGCTTGAAGTGATCCTCATGCCGCAGCCTCCCTCCCAAAGTGCTTAGGATCTCAGGCTTGAACCACAGTGTCCAGCAGGCATTAGCTTTTAAAGACTGTTTCTGTTAAAAGAATGACTTTAACTAGTTAGTAGGCATGTGAGTTATAGCTATAGGCAACTAACTTATTTATTCCCTAATCATGTATCCTCAAACTTGATTTTATGATATTCTGTTGGCTTTTTTTTTTTTTTTGAGACAGAGTCTCGCTGTGTTGCCTGGGCTAGAGTGCCGTGGCGTCATCCTAGCTCACAGCAACCTCAAACTCCTGGGCTCACGCAATCCTTCTGCCTCAGCCTCCCAAGTAGCTGGGACTACAGGCATGCGCCACCATGCCCAGCTAATTTTTTCTATGTATTTTTAGTTGTCCAATTAATTTCTTTCAATTTTTAGTACAGACGGGGTCTCGCTC